>PVJO010002283.1:0-141455 GCA_004026905.1 Hystrix cristata
CCTCACTCAGGAGGCTGAGGCAGGAGGATCACCTAGAGTTTGAGGCCAGCCTGGGCTACACAGTGAGTTCAAGTTCACCCTGAACTAACACTAAGACCCTGTCTCAAAAAAAAAGAAAAAAAAGCAGCCAAAAGGGGAAAAGGAGAAATTATATATTGATCCAATGACTATCCTATTCAAAGTTCTGTAAAATGAGTCAATACTCCAATGCTGCCATTGTTCAAAGTATTCTGCGTATTCTTTTATAAAAATTTTCAGGTACTATTATTAGAAAGTCATTACTTTACAGATACAGCTCTTATTCCCTTTCTTCACACAAAACAGCATTTTGTGATGTGATTATCAGTCTTTTTTAACCAATCTTTCTTCTACGTATTTTTTGGGCTTTGTATGTCTAAAAACCCTAACCTCACTTGCTCAAGAAAATCTGGCTACTCAACCAATCAGAACCAGTTCTTTCAAAAGCCCTACCTTGAGTCTCACAGTGATGGAATGAGGATAGCCATGTCTTGCCTACAGGAAGATCTTAGAAGACTTTCTTTAAATGAACAGTTACAGTTTAATGCTCTCAAAATCTTTTCCTAAGAGCTGAAAGATTTTATCTTACATAATTTTTTTTTTTTTGTGGTGCCGGGGATCGAACTCAGGCCCTTGTGCTTGCAAGGCAAGCACTCTAATCACTGAGCTAAATCCCCAGCCCTATCTTACATAATTTAAACATGCCTTAAAAAGTTATAATTTATTACCAGGGTTTTTTCTTTATAAGTAACACAAAGCCAAAACCAATAAAAATTATAAATGTGGATACATTCACATTATACTATATTTCAAGTAGCTTACTTATACATTACAGTTCTACACAACCAAAATATGCCTCATTGTAAGGTGAAAATATCTTTCAAAAGTCCTATTTTTATTCCACAGCATCTTCATTGTAATGAATTTGCTGCCAACGTAAGAAATTGTACATTAATACCAACTTCTATTGACAAGAGAGCTAGACGGGCTCTTTCCTGACTAGAATCATGTACAGGGATGTACAAGGAAGGATAAAATAGTTCATTTGGTTTCATCAGGCTACAGTAAACAAAGGTTAAATTCTTTCTTAAACAGCTCCATGAGGAAAGAACTTTGTTCGAATCATGGGAGATAAATTTAATCAATTATGGTTCGTTGCAGATTGGTCAAAATGATATTTAACCTGAAAACTTAACACAGTACATTCATAGTTCAAATGACAAAGTTCTCTTGTGCAACCAAAACTTTCCTACGCTATCTAGTGTGGCGCTCTTCCTCAGCCAACTCCTCCCCTCCTCTCAGAGCATGATCAAACTGTCACCTCCAGAAAGCACGCGATTCTCTCAACGCACGCTAGACTGAGTTCAGGAGCTCCCTTCCACACTCTTGAAGCACACTTCAAATCTTTCTTCCTTTTACTGTTGAGTTTTTTATTAGTGCATGTCTGTATAGCACATAATGTTTACATTCCTTGTGGGGAACTGGAACCTGTACATAACATCTTAATTCCTTTTTTCATCCACTTTCCCTTCCTTTCCTCCCCCAACAAATCTCTGAATAGAGAAGATCCACACTGTAACTGTTCAGGGCCTTTGGTATCCTCTCCTACCAAAATACGAGCTCCCCGAATCCAGATTAGGTCCTAAAAAGCTGTGTTCCCAAGACCACACACACTAGCTGGCACAGAGTAATCATTCAAATGACTAGAAAAGCCCTTGCAGAAAGAGACCAAGGACAGTGTCCACCATCTGTGTTATTCATGAACATTGGTCCTCCAGTTTTAATTGAAACAAAGCCCTCTGGAATTCTTACATATTCGAGCACCTACTTTGGTGCCAGGTAGTGTTTCTCAAGAACTGGATGTATGGAGGCTAAGGCAAAGACCTCCCCCGTGGAAGAGGAACAGTGACATTACTAAACCAAATGTTCTTTGTGCAACATGGGAAATGCAGTTTTTCATAATGCATACAAACTTAAACGTTGCAACTGGAATACTTTCACTTAGAAGTTGAAAAATAGTATTACTATAAAGTAAAAATATCCTGTCAGCCTCTTTGGACTTGTAAGAAGCAGTTAACTCATTAACATAGAGGGAAGGCCCTTTACCTCTTCCAATAACATTATAAAAGCCTAGATGAGAACGAATTTCAGATTGGAAGGGAGAAAGGCAAAGAAAAAAAGAAGTATGAAGACAGATGCGTGCACGCATACAACAAACCTTTATCAAAACATTTGGTGAACTCTTGCAACCTCTCCAACCAAATACAGCTTCTATGCTAACAGTGTCAGAAATTATCAAATGTCCCCTGCCATTTATTTCACTCCTTATGATGTAATTCAAGCCCCTTTCTTTCAAACATGTCATGAGAGCCAGCGAAGTCTTCTTGATAAAACAGACAACAGAGAGAAAGAATTATTCAGCTGGGAGCAGTAAAGAATTGAAATCCACTCCAGCTGTTCCACAAGTTCAAATGTGCAGATAAGCTTCTGTCTATTTTTAGGTTTAGCTGTGCAGACCCTTTAAGCATCACTAATATCCCACAAGAGCTCAGATGAAATCTAACACAACATTCTCCCTTAATTTAATCCAATGCCTCGGACTGTTTTGACACTTGAATATTTTACAAAATAGTTGTTTATTTTCTCTAAGATGGTCAACTTCTTAAAAACCTGTGAAATTAAACACAGATCAAAACCACCAGCAGAAAAGACCTCACCCTTGTTTAGTAAAATTCTATACACTCAGAAATGGTTCTCAGATTCCCACATAATTCATGTTTCCTAAACTATAAATGTGGAATGTCCTTAAATGCAGTATTCTAATTTTATAATTGTAGTTTCTTTAAATGTTTTCCAATGCAAAAGTAATAGTCCTTACTATTACTTTCAAGCATTAAACAGTGTAAAAACAAATCCTCTTTTTTGTATTTCAGCTTTTTTCAGGTAATTTCCTTCACATAAAATAACTAGCTAGCTAGCTCTTGACTTCCTTCAAAACGTCTCTGTGGTGCATACAGGCATCTACATTTTTACTCTCAGTAAAAATGTGTGCCATTATTTTCTGGGGAAATAAGGTGCTCTTCAGCCAAATCACAATTAATTAGGGTAAGACTTTTAAGTATCGATTTTTGATATGTATTTGTCTTTTCTATAGCACGATCGGGTTAACTGGCTGCTTCACCAACGAATGGGCATATAGAATGCACGACCACAGTGATGGTTCATCTTGACTATCAACCTGACGGGCTTGAGAGAGGCCAGCACACTAATGATGCACACTTCTGGGTGCACAGGATCTGGGTGGGTCGAAGGGGCATGACCTTGCAGACTTGATCTGGTCCCTGGCCCCCTCTTCTCTGGCTCTTTCTCTTTGTTTTGCTTCCTGGCTGCCACAGGGTAAAAGCAGCTTTCTTCACCATGTTGTCCAGGATGTATCTAAACCATGAACTACAACCTCTGAAAACTGAGAGTCAAAACAAACCTTTCCTCATTTAAGTTAATGTATGCTTGGTATTTTGTTCCAGCAATGGAAATACCCTGCATCTATTCTTTCACAAATGTGAAAAGAAACCAATTCCAAAGAACAGACTGTACTTAAAGGAGCCATCTATCATATTCGAAGTTATAGGCCAAACCTTCCAACAGCCTATTGTGCAGATCATGAAAATTACATGACAGCAGTCTCTCTCCCGCCCCACTCCCAGTGCGGGGAGGAGTCTAAGGGCCTCAAACACGCCAGGTGAGCACTCTGAACCACATTCTCCAATCCCACAGTCTGCATCCTGAAGCCACCACTGCTGTTCTAGAACAATGCTTGAAAGGCTTGACATCCATCTAGAAATGATACAAGAATATGAAACATGTATCTTTTTCCTCTCCCTCTCTTTACTCTTCACAACCCTCAGAGCAAACAACGAATACAATTTCCCTGCCTGCCTTAGACATGGACACTTACCCACAGATAATTTACATATATGTTTATTACTATCTTCAAGAGCTTTCTGGTTGTTTCTAAACAATAAATACCAATTAATAAATACTAAAAACAATAAGTACTAATCATTATCTTCAAGAGCTTTCTGGTAAATAAATACATGGTGGTTACCTAATCATTTCTCACTATTCCCTCTCTGCTCCTTGACAAAAAAAAGCAAGAATCATTAATCTCGCAAAAATTTTACTCTTCCCTCAACCCAAATAAGTACCATACCCTCTATGTTTACACGTAAGTTATTAGGCGCACTATATATCCATCTACCTTTCAACTACATAACTCTGTATGTAATAATATCCAGCATAATACTGACATACAATAGAACCCTAGACTCATATACTTAAGTATATTTACAAGAGTCACATTATTTTATAAAAAGTATAGTCAAATACTCAGATTATGGACATGGTGGCACACGCCTGTGGTCCTAACGCTCTAGAGGCTGAGGCAGGATGATTGCCATGAGTTCAAGGCCAGCCTGGGCTACACAGTGAGTTCAAGGCCACATGAACTATATAGCGAGACCCTGTCTTCTAAAGAAAGAAAAAAAAAAAAAAAAAGCAGATCAAATTCATCAGTACAATCAAAGAGTTTTCATCATAAACAGAAACGTGCCAAGAGAATGACAAGTCACAGACTCATGAGGATAGCATTCTGGAGCTGGATCAAAATGTCACAATTTAGGCCTGTCGATACCATATGCTCTTTACAGCACACGAAAAGAGTATGCAAAGTGTAGCACCTGCAAAGAAGTTGAAACACAGTAGATCCTACAATGCTATGGCAAGTATCTAAAGCAGTCTCCATTATCAAATGCCAAAAAAATATGTATGGCTTGACTCTTCCTACCATCCCCCCCACCATTTTTCTTCTCAATTTCGAACAGATGAGAAGGTAACCAGCGTGGAATAACTATTCTAATTTAACACTTGAGGGTGAGATCCTTCAGCAGAGATTCCAGTTCTCATGTTAACCTATAAACATCTAAACAATGCCTGGCACATAGTGGACATGTGATGTGGATTGCCAAACTTAATTATCTACCTTAAAGCCATGTACAGTATTTCTTCTGTTCCCTTTTTCTGGTTAAAATGAGTCTTAGCCTCTTAGAGCCTTTATTATTAAGAATAACTGCAGAATTTTTTGTGGGGGGAGCAGTGAGACAGGGGTTCAAACTCATGGTGATCCTCCTGCCCCAGCATCCAGAGTGCTGGGATTACAGTTTGCACCACCATACCTGGGCCCGGCTAACAACTTGTATTTGTCTCTCAAAATACTTCTCTGTTTGTCTCTGTTTTGTTTAACCTACAATGTCTACTCCTATTTGGGAGTAGAGTTTCGAAATACAAGAAACACAACCAAATATCTGCCATTACCACAAAAATCTTCTGTCACTTTTTCTAATGAGTGATTTTACTTAACAATGACTATAATTGTATGCTATAATCTTAAATAATTCAAAAATATATATAATACAGGTTAATGTTGAAGCCTTATCTCCTTTAGTACTTAAAAGAGAGGCAAAATGGAATTGTGACCACTGTACAACAAGGCTATAAGGTCTCACATAGTAGCCCCTAGACACATGAAAAATTTGAAGACATGAGAAAAAGAATTTAAAATATCTCAACTTCTCATATTACATTTTTTTTTATTTTATTTTAATGGTACATTTCAGATATACATAGTGGTAACACTCATCACAGGGAATTTGTACCTGGACATAGAATATCTTCATATTAATAATGTTAGTTATATTATTTATATATTGAATTAAAATATTAAAATTAACTTATTAACCTATTAAAACTTAAAAATTAACCCATAACTTTTACTTTTCTAATGGATCTACTAGAAAATTTTAAAATACCTATGTGGCTCATATTATATTTCCATTAGATAGTGCCAGGCTGGAGAAAGACAAACTTGGTTCAATTTCAAGTATCAGGAAGTTACCCTGGCTTTCTGCCACTTAAACAGCTGCTTAATATTTGGGCTTCATTTCCTCCAACTGCAAAACAAGAATATTGTCATTTTCTTTACTGGGTCACGGTGAAAACTGATGAGCACTGGATCATAATGACTAGAACACAGTAGACACTCAGTAAATGACAGTCTTCTTTTTTTTTTTTTAAGACGCCAAGGATGGAACCCAAGACCTTCTGTGTGCTAGGCAAATACTCTACCACTGAGCTACATCCCTACCCTTTTTTATTTATTTATTTTTTAATTTTAAGACAGGGTCTCACTAAACTTCCCGGGTTGGCCCTGAACTCACAATCCTCCTGTCTCAGCCTCCCAAGCAGCTGGGATTAGAGGCATGTACCTGTAATCAGAGAAGGAACACTTACAGACTCTAACGACACCACCATTCTCATGTAAGTACCTCAAAAGGTCTGTCAATGATAGATTGTTCTCTTAACAACGCATGACTTATTATATTACATTTCTACACCTGATTAATGCCTGCTATTTATACTAACTTGACTCTACAACCTTGATCAATACTCTAATACCACAATCTGGTGATTTTTGGCTTAATTTTTATCTAAATTAGTATTTTCTCATTTAAAGGTTTACTGTTGTCCCCAGCACTCTGGGAGGCTGAAGCAGGAGGATCACAAGTTCAAGTCCAACCTAGGCAACTGAACAAAACTCTGTATCAAAATTTTAAAAAATTTAAAGGGAGATTGAGAATGTAGCTCAATGCAAAGGCCCCGGGTCCCCAGTACATGCCCCCTCCAAAAGGCTTGCTATTCATATGCTGTTTCAGTTCTACCACAAAGGGCTAGTGAATGTCAGAGGGATTCCTTTGTTCATACACAGCAACATTAAGACCAAAAAAACCAGCAAAGTCAAAATCCTACCTACCCCAGAAAAATGAAGTTTCTAAACTCTCAAAGCCCAAAAACTAATGGAAGCTCACATAGCAAACATTAAAATAAAGTTGGCCCTGCACAGGATGAACATGTTAATATTTCTAAACTTCATCTGGAACTTACTGTCAAGCAATCAGCAACCAATGCGGGGAGGGGTTAGTCCTAAGCAGCTTATTAAGGAAAACTCACTGCAAAAACCAGTTATTCAAGTAAAGCTTTAATATGTGTTCAGGGAGGAATGATCAAGGACAATTAAACTGATGAACAAAAGCCCCTCACTTCATTTTTAAATGTAACACATTTCTATTACTCTAACATGAGCTTCCACCACAGATAACAAATACTGATTCCCTATGTACATAACCCTTTGTGGGAAAGCCACTTCACATGTTACAGTACATACACCTGTAAGGTACATATACCTGTAAGAAGTCTGAAAATTTACTGCCTTTTAATAGGAAGGGAAGCAGAGAAATAAACTGAGATGATAGACAAACTACAGCCTTGTTAAAGCTGAGAATAAACAGAATAAACATACTGGCAGTAGTTAAATGGGTCGGTTTTCATCAGAATGGCCTTGACCCTATTTCTACCTTTCAAAAATATACCAAAATTCCCATAATCATTATGGATGTGACTCAACACTTTACATGTCCTGCCAAGTAAATTAACCCAACTTCTCTCAAATTTCCTTTTCCTCACTAAAAACTTCTAGCCATGCAAGTAGTACTCAGGTTTAAGTACCTCTAACACATTCACTGACCCGCTGGGGTCCCTGAAATTACTGTGGTTACCAGGCAGGCCCACGAGTACTACTGTACTGTGGAGAGGCATAAGGTGTGACTTTACATTCAATGAAACAGATGACTTCCACCATGGCTGGGGTGCAGAAGGAAAAGTAAACAAGCAAAATGAACAAAAGCATCGGTCTGCTGCTGTACCTGCCTATCCAAATACAATTCAGGTTGCTCACAAAGCAGCTCTATCCAAAAGAAAAGTACTGAAGTCACACCACATCTTAACTCTTTTTAAATTGTTTTCAAGAACCTAGCACACGGTGCTAAACATAAACTGCACAATAATTAGAGTTGTTTAGACTAAGTGTCCACTTACACAAATATGCAGACAGTCCATTGAACTCCGAGTTTTAAAAGTGGAATCTCACACCACTCTTCTTTGATGTGTTCAAGGTTTAGAATCCCTTCTCTCTTCCTTCCCTTCCCAACTCTTCAAATTAGAGATAGCTGCTCTGTCCTGTGTCCACAGCTCCCTTGGTTCTTTTCTTTTGTCCAGCACTAGGAATTGAATTCAGGGTCTTTGCACTGAGTTACAAACTCTTTACTTTTTTGTATTTCATTTTGAGAAAGGGTCTCATTAAGTCATCTTAATTGCCCAGGCTGGGCTCGAATTTATGATCCTCCTGCCCCAGCCTCCCAGAGTGCTGGAATTAAAGGTATGCCCCACCCTACCCACATCAAATCTTCCTAATGACATTTACCATACATACTTATTTTTCTGTTTATAAATCTGCCTTGATTCATGACTTTCACGCTGAAGAAAGCACGCATATGGAATTACCAGGCTCTGAGTGCATCAGCTCTTTCATAAGTCTATCATTTTTTAAAAGCTAAAAACCAACACATTCGTCGGTCTTACTTTAAGGCAGGAAAAATTATTTCTCTCTGAAATTCCTCAAATTAACAAAAGAAAACTATTAATTTCCACAGTAACTTGACCCAAAACCGGAATAAAATTCAAGAAACGAATCATTCCAATTCCAAAAAACCCAACCACGAAAGTTGATGATATCATTCCTCATACTCCGAAGTTACATTTAGGTGTTTTTTTCTCCACCTAAAGATGCAATTCCACATAAGCAGCCCAGAATCAACTTCAGAAAACAGTACGTCAACTCTCCTCCCAGACCATTTTAGTTATATCCAATCATAAACTTTCCAAAAGCAAGAAGAAGAAAAAGACTCAGGCAAATGCCAACGGTTTCTCCTTCAGAGTTAGGACACAGCAGTTCATCATTTGCTCAGAGACTTGGAAAAAGAATCAAGAATAAATTAACCATTCACCTCTGAAAAACATCCATATCAAGAGAAGCCATTCTGACAGAAAAGTTAACAAAAAACTCATACTCTGTCAACTCAACCTATTTTGGAGCTCCCTAATTTAACTATCCTCAAATTACATGAATAAAGAAACGCTCTGTACCTATATCATTTGCAGTAACAGGATCTTTTCCCCATCTACATCTCACTAAACTCGCTGTCACGTACGTACAGAAACTTTCGTTACGTATCATTGGAATAAAAAGCTTCCAACTAGTTCAGGGAGGAAAAGAAGAAAACATAATGATCCTATCCCTCTTCTACTTTTTTACTGCAACTAACAATATATTCTCTAGTCTCAAAATATGCAACTAACAATATATTCTCATTTTGTTTGTCCTTCATTTTAAAAAGTCCTTCACACAATTAACAATTCAATTCTACCACAAAATACAGTTTTACAAACAAACAGGCAATCTGTACAACAGATTAAACTTGCCGCTACCTCAGCCTATTTACGTAACGCAGAGCTGCAGGACAAGTGCCAGTTACACACCTGGCGACAGCACTGCAGCAAAAGGAAAGCTCTGGTTTTCGGGCACAGTATGGACATCAGGCAGAAACCTAGAGACTGAGTTAATCAAGTCCGAAAAATAAAAACAAGAAATACACCCTTTTCCCTTGCTTTTCAGACTAAAACAGGTACTCTTATTTCCATTTCCACTAAAGCAGAAAAAGATGGTTAGAGAAAACAGTGAGTTTAATGATTATTAGTACAGCATAATATATATAAATATGTGTATATATACATTTCTTAGTAAAGGAAAATGTACAATATAAATACATTATGAATTTCTAAATGTATTTACCAAGACAATTTTAAAATACTGTAGCTGTATGGGTAGTGGCATGAAATGCTTGTGAGGACTTACAGTCGGCACACTCACCAAACAAAACCAAATGTCCTGCACATGACCCCCAAAGGCAGGGCCTGAGAACACACCCTATTCTCGCCACCCCAAAATGAAAGCATGGTGACAGGTAACACCACTATGCAGGGCACCTGGGTTGGGTAGCCTCCCCTTTCCTGAGAGTGAGCATTTTCACTGGCTTTCTTTTTAGTCACCTGATGCTCTTAGCACCAACCATCCAGAAAAGAGCTTGGGGTCAGAGAACAGTGCTCCGTGGCTCACCTTCACCTGACTGCCAATCCAGTCCCACTTCCTTTTCTCCCAATGGTAACACTCCTTTCTGATTTAAGACAATGCTTTCAGACAACCTAAGATTTCCATAGCCCTGAATAAAGTGAAAGAAGGAGAACTAACCCAAGCAGAGCCTGGGAACGAAAGCCATCCCGTAAATCCCCCACAACCCTGAGCTAGAGATTCGCATACTTCTAGTAACAGCTTGTTCTGAAGTTCTGAAAGAATTACCTTCTAAAGAGTAGAAAACTATAGCTTGGGTTACAAAGAAAGCAGCACTGCTGGGAAGAGGGGTGCTTGCCCTGGCAGGGGTGAGGAGAGAAGGAAGGGGAAGGAGACCACAGTAAGCATACATGCATCTTTAGCCGCTGTTTCACATGTGTGTCAACAATCTTCAGGTAACCACATTCTGTACTTTGCTTTTAGTGACTGACTGGCTTGTAGTATGGATATAGCGCTGCTGATGTATAAGCTACGCTTCCCTGCGAGATGTTAGAACATTAAGAAGAAGAGCACAGGGCTTTTACAGTACTGGAGATTGAACCCAGCCTTGGCACTGAACTACATCCCCAGTTCTTTTTAAATTTTTTATTTTTTGCCAGGCATGATGGCACATGCCTATAATCTCAGCACTTGGAAGGCTGAGGCAGGAGTTCAAGGCCAGTCTGGGGTACAACAGGTTACACAGTGAGTTCAAAACCAGCCTGAACTACACAGGCAAGACCTTGTCTGAAAAAAAGAAAAAAATTTTTCATTTTTTTGAGACAGGGTGTTTAACTTTTCCAGGCTGGGCTCAAATTTGTGATCCTCCTGCCTCAGCCTCCCTAAATTCTACGATTCTACGTGTTCACTACCACAACTGGCTTGGGCTAAGGCTTTTCATATTGAGTAAGACTTAAACTTGATCTAAAACTTACCTCTGCTACATGCCTCTTGAATAAATCTGAGCCAATTATTTATCTGTTGTGTGCCTCAGTACCTTGATTTGTGTAACTAATGTAACTGATTAAGTTTACCAGAACTAATATGGAACTATGTTTTGTGCAGGGACAGGCACGTATTAATAAATATAAAGCAGTATGATAAAATAGAAACAATTACTTCTCTTTTCTTCTGTGCTGTTCCTATAAAGATTTCCAAATAAGCTAGAGAGTAATGTATTTCCTCAGGAATACACCGCTGTACTCAGCCAGAATTTATTCTTTTTGTTTTGTAAGCAAGACAAAAAAAAAAAAATCCAGGGAGCTCATTCTGCAAAGATACACTCTCTGTGACCTGCAACTTGCATTACATTCCTTTGGTTCTTTCAGAGTCCAGCCCATAATATACTGTTTCAAACGTTTGCTGAATAGAATCCCAAGATAAATCTGCCCTTAGAAACCATCAAATTAGCTCCATTCTCACTTATTTTTCGCTCAAATGGTCTAGGCCACGCTTATACGAAATAATACAAAATTTAATTATATTTACAAAAACTAACAAGAAGCAAAGCTGCAAACAAATTGTTAGCCAATTTATGTCTCCTAAAACAGAAACACACAAACATCACAGCTAATTTATTTAACAGGAATGCAGACTGGAAAGGTCGGTGCCCGCTGCACACAGCCTCCTCTTCTACGTACCAGGAGCCTACACTTAAAGGAAAAAACCCTCCCCAACTATAGTTAAAACCACAGATGAAAATGCTTACTAAACATACACTGTGTGTCCACAACATGGTGTATAAAGTAGGTATTGTTTTTCCCACTTTACATGCAAGGAAACTGCAGCTCAAAAAAGCTAAGTATCAGCCAGGTGTGGTGCTGCACACCTGTAATCCCAGCACTCAGAAGGCTGAGGCAGGAGGATCACCATGAGTTTGAGGCCAGCCTGGGCTACATAATGAGTTCAAGGCCAGCCTGAACCATACACACAAGACCCTGTCTCAAAAAACAAAAACAAAACTCTCATCTTTTAGTAGACTATCAGTACAGGCAACAAAACAGGAAGACAAAACAAAGTCTGAACTAGTTAAAATATTTGATCCATATATTCACAAGCCCTAGATACACCTAATAAATCGTATTACAAAACCCTACAATAGATCTTTAAAACATGAAACAGACCTTATATCATCAGTATGTACTAAGACACATCATTCCATAGTTTATGAAGACAAAAATAAAAAAATCCAAACTCATTGTCACACATAAGGTCCTACTGAGTACAATGAATTTATACAAATGACAACAAGAAATACGAAGAAGAAAATACAAGCCAGAACAACAAGAGGACTTTAAAGATTACTATGTGTCAAATAAAGGCAAATTAATCATAAGCTTTTCAACACAGACACAATCTAACAACCACTCACTCAGTAAATTTTACTGAGTCCCAATCACAGGCTACAAGTTGGCATTAGGGATACACAGCTGTGACACTGGCCCAGGAAAGGGAGTAAGACATACATATAAAAATTTACGATAGAGGGCTGGAGATTTAGCTTCACAGTAGAGCACTGGCCTAGCAAGGGCAAGGCCCTGGGTTCGACCCCCAACACCACTCCCCACCAAAATCTGTAACACAGAATAAAAAGCAGTGTGCCAAAACAGCTTGATAGGTCAGCAAGAGAGATTATTTCCAACTTTGAGAAAAATAAGGTGTTGTAGGAAATAGCCTGCAAGACTCATAGCCACAGCTAAGTGAGAATGAGACAAGAAGAGGTTGAAAGGAACATTCTGTGTGCCCCTAGAGCCTCAATGTGGGCACACAAAATGACTGATACATGTTTCTGGAGTGCATGAATGGGCAAAGGCACAGACTGATGTATAAGTAAAGTGGCAAGAGACAGTTTAAAAAGTACGTCATATCAGGACCAACTGTTACAGGCCTTACTCAAATTTTAATCTGTAGGCAATGAGGAAACTATCAGCGCTTTTAAACAGGGCAGCAATATGACTAAAGCTATGGGTGAGAAGAATAAATTGATAGAACTTAAACTGGATGGTACCTGAAAGACAAAACCACATCCAAAGTAATTATCCTTCACTCTTGGTCAGTTCTTCCCCTTAGAAATCTAAGACATTAATTATTTCTGATGGTAAGTGTCGTGACATCTGAACACGCTCGGTAACGGCCAGAAGGTGTTAAGAGGCCGAATGAACATCACTGCCTTACTCCTCGCTCACACAAAGATCACTATAATTTTAAGCAATTTTCCAGGGCAATGGTACTTCAGGCTTCAACTCAATATTCGAAACCCTTTAATCATTTGGTACTTCTGTATCAACTTGTACTTTCATGTCCCAAAAGCAAGGAAAGAGAACAAATATTTCACATCAGCTTTTAAAATGCTTCTACCCAAGGCAACACATCATTTCTGCTCACATTTCACTAGTCACACAGCTGTACCATCTTGAAAGAAGCCATGACATACGATACACCCTACACACATAAGGAGAACCAGAAATCTTAGTGAGCAGCATGAATCTCTCACCGCATTTGGATGTTTTCACAATGTCTAGCAAAAAACCGTTATGTTTTGAAGGAAAAAGATGCCCAATTTCACTGTTTTGTCTTTGGCAGTGCTAAGGATCAAACCCAGGGCCTCACGCACACCAGGGAAGTGCTCTACCACTGAGCTACACCCCTACATTTGTTCTTTGGTTATCAAAGTTACTTCTCACACTGATTATGAGACAATCTCATCTCTATGTTTACTGGCTCTAAAGAATTTAACATTCTCTATTTCAGACTTTTTTTTTTTGGAGACAGGGTCTTGCTATGTAGATCAGGCTGGCTTTGAACTCACTATGGAGCCCAGACTGGTCTTGAACTCACAGCGATCCTCCTGCCTCAGCCTCTTGAGTGCTGAAACTACAGGCGTGCACCACCATGCCTGGTATTTCAGATTTGGGGGGGTACTGAGGATGGAACTCAGGGCCTTGCGCTTGCTAGACAAGTGCTCTACCACTTGAGCTAAATCCCCAGTCCCTATTTCAGTGTTTTAAAAAGTTTTTGTGTGTGTGTTGCTTTAAAATGGGGTCTTGCTACATTGCCCAGACTGGTCCTGAATTCCGGAGCTCAAACTCTCAAGTAGTTCCAACTATAAGCACACACAACCATGTCTGCCTCTTTATATCTATTTTAGCAATAACTTTTGAGCTTTTCAAAAATTGTAGCACATTCCATCCTGCCCTGATTAATTTCTCATTTTTTTTCCTTACTGAAAAGGACATAACAGATAAGGAGTAGTAACGCCAGGAGTGGTGGCATATACCTGTAATCCCAACACTCTTGAGGCTGAGGCAGGAAGATCGCCAAGAGTTTGAGGGCAGCGTGGGCTAGTGAGTCCAAGGTCTGCCTCAACTATGTAGTGAGACTCTGTCTCAAAAAACCAAAAAGCAAAAACAAAAAAATAAGTAGTAACCAGAGTCTGATTTTGGAGAGGGGGGGTTGAGACAGGGTCTCACTATATATGTATTCAAGCTGACTGTGAACTCAGTATGTAGCCCAGGCTGGCCTCAAATTCTCAGTGATCCTCCTGCCTCGGTCTCCCAAGTGCTGGGATTATAGGTGTGTACCAGTATGCCCAACTTTTCTTGTTTTGTTTTGTTTTTTGGAGACTGATCATTATTAAGAGTTCAGGGCATAATAAATAGTTCAGAATGATGAAAGTTGCTAATTACTTGCACTGCCAGATTTCATTAATGAGAAACATGTAATAGTGGTGCCATTAATAACTTGCTTCAGAGGCAAGGGTGTGGTCCTGCACATCACCCCTACTAGTTCCCTTTTCCAGCCAAGAGGCATAAAATTTTCCTTCCATTAAAAAAAAAAAAAAAGATTTTTTCCTGAGACAGGAGAAGCAAACATATCGAAGAATGTACATGTTTTAGAACAAATCCTAGTTCAAATCCCAGCTCTATCACTTTCTGGCTGTAGGAATTTCACCACGTTACATAATCTCTAAACCTCACTTATCTCATCCACGGTAACTCCAGTTGTTTCACAGGTCCGCTTAGACTTAAATAAGACAAATTATAAAAAATGTTTGAAGGCAAATGCTCCAAAGAAATAGAAGCTAGTGTAAATATATTTTGATAAGCAATGAATATTATTTTTCTTTTCATCAAGATTTTCCAAGAGAAAGGTGAAAAGTGCATTAATTTCTTTCTTTCTTGTGTGTTTTGTTTTGCAGTACTGGGAATGGAACCCAAAACCTCTCAGACACCAGGCAAGCACTCTATACCAAGCTACAGTCCCAGAGCTTTTGATTTGTATTTTGAGACAATCTCACTAAATTGCTCAGGCTCACCTTGAACTTGTGATCCCCCCATTAGCTTCCTGAAGAGTTAAGATCACAGGTGTGTGCCACCATGCCCAGTAGAAAAGCGCTTTAATTTCTAATTGTCTAGTTGCGAAATGTCATATACAGGTACTATGAGGGCAGAGACACACAGTCAAGCACTATGATTACGCACTGTATTATAGAGTTACTTCCTAATTCAACCAGTATTTTCTTTTTCAACTTTGTGTGTGTGTGTGTGTGCTGGGGATTGAACTCAGAACCTTGTGCTTGCTAGGCAAACGCTCTACCACTTGAGCTAAATCCACAATCCCTGACCCAGTATGTTCTTAACCCTTAAACAATTATGCCAACAATAAAGACGTCCAATCAATGGATGGATACTCATGAACATCAAATCTTAGCATCAGAAGGGAATTTTGAAAATGTTTCAGTTCTGATGTTTCCATACAGAATTTTGGCCATGGAACTTACTTTTTTTAATTTTTATTTTTATTAGTACATATAGTTTATGATGATTACATTCATCACAGGGAGTTGGTACATGTCTTAGTTATTTTTCTCTCAATGCTGAGACAAAATACCTAACACCCAAAGTTAGGGAAGGAAAGGTTTATTTAGCTCAGTTTGTAGAGGCTTCGGTCCACAATCGGCTAGATCCAAGGCAGGGTGGCAAACAGGCAGACAGCAGTAAGGTAAGCAACGGGAGCAAGCAAGGGGGTAGGTAAGCCTCTTTCTATTCCTTATATCTTACCAAATTCTTAGTTACTTTTCTCCTTGCTGGGACAGTACATGTACACGACACATCTTAATTCTTTTATATCCCTCTTCCCCTCTTCCCTCCCGCCTGCATCTCTTGGTCTCCTTCCTGTCTGCAAAAGATTTGGCTCTGTGTTTGTTTGTTTGTTTGTTTGTTTGTTGGTGCTGGGGATAGAACTCAGGGCCTTGTGCTTGTGAGGTCTATCTTTTATTTTGCTTTTAAAATTATTTATGTTTCGGATTCCTCATACAAGAGGAACTATGTGAGTGATTTTTAGTAAGTTTATGTCTATTTCACTTAACATTATAGACTCAAGGTGCATCCATTTTCCTACAAATGACTCAAATTTATCCTTCTTTATAGCAGAGTACTGTAGTACTCCATCATGTAAATACCACATTTTATTCATCTGTTGAGGGACATATAGGCTGCTTGCAAAACTTAGCTATTATGAGTTATGCTGCTATAAACACAGGTAGGCAAGTATCGTTATAAGACTATCTTTCACTCTTGGGAAGATACCTAGAAGGGGAATAGCTGAGTCAAACAGAATTTCTATGTTTAGTTTTTTCAGCAGTCCCCATACCGATTTTCATAGTGGTTGTATGAACTCACATTCCCATCAACAATGTGTAAGGGTTTCTTTTACCCCACTACCTCACGAACATTTGTTAGTATTTCTTCATGACAGTCATTCTATCTGGAGTAAGGTGGAACCTCAGTGTTGCTTTAATTTGCATTTCTCTAATGGTCAGAGTTGTTGAACATTTTTTCACTACTTACTGACAGTCTGTACTACTTCTGAGAAGTGTCTACTGATTTCAGGTGCCCTTTTGTGATTGGTCTTTTATTTTTAGGGGATCAAATTTTCCTGAGTTCTGTGTATGTTCTAGATAATAGTCTTCTGTCTGAGGAGTACCTGGCAAAATATTTTCCCATTCTGTAGGTTGTCTCTTCACTCTGCTGGTTATTACTTTGCTGTGCAGAAACCTTTTAACCTGATATAATTCCATTAGTTGATTCTTTTTTTGTGTGTGTGTGTGTGTGCCAGGGATTGAACGCGGGACCCTGCGCTTGCTAGGCAAGCACTTTAACCACTGAGCTAAATCCCTAGCCCATTAGTTGATTCTTGATGTTATTTCTGGGGCAACTGGGGTTCTGTTCAGAAAGTCCTTGCCTATGCCTATGCCTTCAAGAGTTTTGCCCATTTTGTCTTCCAGAAGACTGTTTCAACATTTAGATCTGATTCGTTTTGATTTGTTTGGTACATGGTGAGAGATATGGGTCTACATCCAAACCTCTGCATGTGAATAGCCTGTTTGCCCAGCAGAACTTTCTTCAAAGGAATTATTAAAGGAAACTCACAAAAGGAAAAATTTAAAAAAAGTGGAACTACTCTGTGCAGCACCACCGGGCCTCCTCGTGATGCCCTCCAAAATCAGTTTGAGAACACCTTTTAAACATAACAAACAAAAGCCCAGTACTACCCTACCATTTCTTTTTTAATGGTAGAAAATGAAACAAGATAGTTTAAGTGACATACCCAAAGTAGTCTGCAGCAAACACTAGAAGCCAGATCTACTGAATTCTAATCCAGGGTCTGTCCACTGACAAGTTTTTCTTAGCTACAAAATGCTTCACCTTAGAATTTATCCTTCTCTTTCACAGTGAGTTTCAATCTTCTGATTTCACATCCTTACTTTTCTATTACTCTCACTTGGCTCATATTAGTCACATTACTCACAATTATGTTCCCCCATTACTCATTCTCTTACTATTTTGTTACCCATTCACATTATCACAGGTTCTAGAACATTTCAGAGAAACACTTAACCCCTAACTTTGACTTCCAAAACTACCAAATCCCAGATCCATAAGACAGAAATAGAAGTAATGATACCCAAAGAATCCCTGAAACGTTAGGAACAGGTCTTATTTCCTGCCTGACCTACAGTATGTTACTATTCCATTTTCTACATTCCCCAAAGGGCAGTTTGTCAAGAGATAAAATGACTAACTTCTTTAGCAAACTATTTATGTATCTCGCTGGGTTTGGTGGTGTGTGCCTGTAAGCCTAGCACTTTGGAGGGTGAGGCAGGAGGATTGCATTGGAGTTCAAGGTCAGCCTGGAACAACGAGACCATCTCAAAAAGCCAAAAATATTAAAAATGAAAAAAAAAAATATATATAGCTCAAATTACTACGAGGTGGAAACATTGAGAAAGCGAGATGGCACAATTTAGAAAAAATTATCTCTGGCTCCACCACACAGATTAAACAGAAGCCCTTTGGAAGGCCTAAAAATACTCTCTAATTATGGCTGACAGCAGATGCCCTCAAAATTGTACATAAGATCTGGGTGTGGCAGCACTATACCTATAATCTCAGTAGTCGGCAGTCAGAGGCAGGAGGATCACCTCAACTTTGAGGCCAGCCTGCACTACCAAGTAAGATCCTGCCTCAAAAAAAAAAAAAGTAGACTGTGAATTTTCATGTTTTCATGAGACAGACCACTAATTCGACTATGCACTGGATATACGACAGACTGCCCACAGACCACCCACCACAGAACTCTGTAAAAGGGGCCCTCATTCCACATGTCTTCAAACGTTATCTTGAACACTTTCCTGTCTCATTGTTGGAGTTAATTCAGACTGACAATTAAGAAGCAGCCAAAGGAATACAATGTAACTGACTTCATGAAAGTCAGTCATGTCACCTTCATGTCTTCTAATATTGAGAATTACTTAACTTTCAGTGCTCAAGTAAGCCATGACTAAGCTTTGAGTTTCTATTCTTTTAGAACTAGAGTTCATTTATTATTGGTTGCCAGTAACCTAGTAATTCCAAAATTAATTCTTTTACGACTTAAAACTTTAAAACTTGCTTTCTCATGCTTATGAAAAAATTGTAAATAGGCACTCATTCTCTGCCAGCGGGAATGTAAATGACAGAAGTTTTCTGTAAACAATTTGACAACATCTATCAACAGCTGCTGAAACACATACCCTTTGCTCTGGCATTCCACTTCTGTAGGAAAGAGATAAATAAGAATACCAAGATGTGTACAAGGTTGTTTACCACAGCAATGTTTATAATAGCAGAAAAGGGAAAGGAAGGCACAAAAAGAAAGGGAATACAATCTAATAGGGTATGGTGTGAATTGAAGATAAATCTAAATCCATGTACTAAAATATTATATAGCCATTAAAATAATTATGTCAGTTACTTGATATGTGAAGCTACATACATGAAATGTTTTATAATCTGCTTATACTTATATATGACACACACAAGCACACACACATACACACATACACATATCCCGTCTACAAATTTTCAAGTTTGGAAAGAAAAACACCAAATTATAACCCAAAAAATTAGCCAGGGATGGTGGCACATGCCTATAATCCCAGCACTCCAGAGGCTGAGACAGGATTACCCGAAATTCAAGGCCAGCCTAGACTACTGTTAGGGTTTGTGTTGAGATGTCCCCCCCCCATAGCCTCATGAGGTCATAGGTGGGGCTTCTTCAGAGGTGGCTGAATCTAGAGTGTGTGATGCTGGAATTAAGGGCGTGTGATTACCAAATCAGTTCATTGATTGCTTTGGCACCACCCTAATCCTAGCAGCCTGGATAAAATATAAAGGATAGAAAGAGGCTTGCCTGCCCCTTGCTTACCATCTTTCTTACCTTGCTGCCTTCTGCCTGTCTGCCTGTCTGCCTGCCACCCTGCCTTAGATCCAGCTGATTGTGGACTAAAACCTCTATGAACTGTAAACTAAATAAACCTTTCCCCCTTTCCACTTTAGGTGTCGGGTATTTTGTCCCAGCAACAAGAAAAGTAACTAAGACAACTACATAGCAAGATGCGGTGGGTGTGTGTGTGTGTGTGTGTGTGTGTTAATTTTAAAAACCTAGGAGTTAGAGATTCAGCTCAGTGGTAGAGCACTTGCCTAACAAGTGTATACAAAGCCCTGAGTTCAATCCCTAGCACCAAAAGGAAAAAAAAAAAAAATCCAAGAACTTTCTCTAGGTAGTATCATTTATTCATATGTGAACTTTTGTGTTATATGTAATTCCTAACTAGAGGGATTGTACATCACTGCTATAATAAAAATAAGACTTCTTCAAAATGTCTTTCACGAAGCGTGAGAACTGATGACCCCTAGAATAACAATTACAAAGTAAAAAATAACCATAAAAATAAATCTACTGGCAAAGTCAAAGTTACATAAAGTTCTGCCAAAATTATAGTTCACAATGAACGTCTCTTTCACTTAATTACATACTTACTTCAGTTCTTACAATGAGGCACATGGAGAAGAGTCTGAGCTCTAGAGTGACAGAGCTACCACATTCAAGTCCTAACTCTGAATAGACAGTGTGGCCCTGAGCACATTGTGTAGCCTCTTGTAAGCTTTAGTCTACTCGTCCATAACACAGGCGAACAAACCCCAAGTGATGGAGATCAGGATGTAAGGATTAAAGCAGACTTACAGAGCACTTAGTACTAAGCTTGGCACAGGGGAAGCAGTTAATAAATGATGACAAATGTTACTATTGTTGTTCTTATCGCATATTAATGAAGACATAAAACCATGAACCCTTCAAAGGCAGTGACCACATCTTATTGTGTTTACCCTTAATTCCTGGCAGTAGGTACTCTGCCCGACATACAACAGGCCTTCGATAAAATGCTGAACGAAGTACATCCAGAATTAGTTAACTACCCTGAGTCTCAATTTCTTGTGCTTACAAAGTCATAAAAAAGAAAGAAAAACTCTTTAAAGAGCTTGAAACTAATATACGTAAGACACCCAGACCAATGGTGGTTCCCAATAAATGAGTTAGTGAAATCCCTGCACGATTCAATAGGAATCAAGGCTGAGGGGAGAGACTAGACATAATTTTTCTTCTGAATTAGTAACTGGGTCCTGACATATCTCACAGATGAACCATTACTTTTACTTGGACTCAGAAAAGAAATTTCTCCATTTAAGGGCACATATCCCAGGGAGCTATTAAAGTGGTAATCTTTAGACTGTCACAAGCAGTTCTGGCAAAGCAACCAAAATAATACTTTACCACAGTCAAGAGTGAGGGAAACTGTGGTATTCATATGAATAGGGGCCATGAAAAACAGTGTATCAGTTGTTCTTGGGGGCGCAAATGAAAGCTTTTAAGATCACGATCTTAAGTACAAAGCATGAAACAAAATCAACATTTTTATATACACTGCCAAATGAATTATTAAGTGAAAAACTTATTAAGATATTTAAGGGGTTGGGGCCTTAGCTCAAGTGGTAGGGTGCTTGCCTACCAAGTACAAGACCCTGAGTTCGATCTCCAGTACCCTAAATAAATAAAGAAGGAAAAACAAAAACACATTAAAAAAAAAAAAGTATTTAATTACCCAAAAAAGCACTTTATTCACAAAAAATAAATAAATAAATGGGGGGGCTGGGAATTTAGCTCAGTGGTTAGAGTGCTTGCCAAGCAAGCACAAGGCTCTGAGTTTGATCCCCAGTATAATTAATAAATAAATAAATGGGAATGTACTTTAAGACTAAAAAGAGATCTTTTTGGGGGGGTGCTGGGGAAAAGAGATTTTGAGGAAAAAAAATAAATGAATTCTGTGGAAGGTGAAAAAACTTGTGACATGAAACCATAAAATTTTGTACAAATCATAGTATCTTTGGGTAGTAGTTAATAAAAACAGTTACCTTTTTAAAAAAAACTCTAACATAAGAACTCGAAAACTGCACAGATTAGTAATTCGTGCAGCTTTGTTTAATCTTCCATATCTAATATGACAGAAACCTCAGATTCTACACAAAAGTGCTTAATAAAAGGTTTACTTATGGTCCTATTTCTATAATTAACCTGCTGAAAGGAAAACAGGCTACTCAACACTCATTTGCTTTGAGTAAAAACTGTCTGATTAGCCAGGTGTGGTGGCACATGCCTGTAATCCCAGCACTGAGAGGCTGAGACAGGAGGACTGCTGTGAGTTCAAGGCCAGCCCAGGATACATAAGGAGTTTAAGGCCACCCTGAACTATACAACAAGACCCTGTCTTAAAAAAAAAAAAAAAAAAAAGAAAGAAAGAAAACCAAAAAAACCTGTAAACTGTTTGATTAGTATCTTGGAAATATCATGCTTTGCTCTACAGAGACATTTCATGGTTTATAGTTTTATACATAAAACTCTTATTAGTAAGAAAAACTTTGCAAAGGAAACTGTTGTTCTAATAGATTTTGAGGAAAAGTTCAGGGTGACCACCAACACAAACACAATACAAATATTTTGGTTTAAAAATTGAAAAAAGAAGTATTATACATTAAATACCATTTTAAAATCACTATTAGGAAAATTATAGTTTGTAGTTATTTAGAATAAAACTTCAAAGAACATAAAATGAAGCAGGGTTAAATTTTATGGTATATGGATTTTCTCGCAATAAAGCCGATATTTTAAAAATGACACATGCAGAGAATGGCAAAATCCTGTTCATTCTCTACAATCTGTATAACAGGTATACAGGTAGCAATTCTACAGTTCTATAGAGTATATTTTAAAACTATAAAAAAAAATGTGAAACTTAGGTGAGCAGGCTATACTTACACTCTCAGGTCAAGACTGATTTCCCAATGATAAAGCTGCTGAATAGCTCAAAATGTAAAGTGACAGAGGCCTACACTGAACAAACACAAAAACCAGGCAAAGTTGTACACCAAATTTGGACATCAGATTCCGGTAACCGTGACTGTTTCAGTTACTTTTCTCATTGCTGAGACAAAATATCCAACACCCAAAGTTAAAAGAGCAAAGGTTTATTTGGTTCACAGTTTGTAAAGGTTTCAGTCATAGTTGGCTGGCTCCAAGGCAGGGTGGCCTGGCAGAGGTGTAACACAGAGGAGAAAAGGTTTGCAGAAGATGGCAAAAACAAGCAAGCAAGCAAGCAAACCTAGAGCTTCTTTCTGCACCTTTTATATTCTATCTAGGCTAGTGGGATTAGGGTGGGTGCTAAACCAATCAGTGCACTAATTTAGTAATCACATACCCTTAACCCCAGCATCACAAACTCTAGATCCAGCGACCTCTGGCAAAGCCCCACTGTGGTGGACTGCTTATGGTCAACTTGAGCAAGCACACCCAGGTGAACTGAGTTGGTGTGGTTCTGGGCATAGAAGATCCACCTGAGGATTACTGCCAACACAGCATAAAGGAGAGCGGAGCTGAAGATTGGGAGCAGCTGATTTCCTAGAGGAGTTCTGTTGTGGCTGGTTTTCCTGATGTGAACCCAGCTATTCTCGTGGAAAGAGGAGCTCAGGGACCTTGCTGTCCTGGGGGACGGCTGCTGTTCACTTCGGGGGAACTATGGTCTTCATCTCTGCCATGAGCATCGTATCCTGGCTCCAGTACAGATTTCTTCAGCCTTTCAATGCAGACACGGACCTACATGGACACTGCCTTGGGTTCCCAATCCTTGATTGGATCTTTCAGGTTTCCAGCACGCAGAGATGTTTTGCACTCTCCTGCATCTTATCTAACATATACATAATTTATCCTGGCAAAAAAAGTTTCCAAAAAAAATCTCCATTTTCAAAATGGTAAGTAAATATCACCTTCTTAAATGTGACTTTAAGCATCTAAGACAATCTCAACTATTCATAGTTCACACATAGTACATATTACTATTATTAAAGGTCCAGCTGTCCCAGGTTACCTTCATTCTTGGTGGAAAAACAAAGGATGAAAAGTTTAACCCTAGATTCATTTAATGTTACAGATTCACTAGCCACAAGTAACTCATCTCACTTAAATTTTCAGATTTCAAACCAGGCATGGTAGCACACGCCTGTAATCCCAGCAATCGGGAGGCAGAGGCAGGAAGATCACTGGGAGTTCGCGGCCAGCCAGGGCTACATAGTGAGCTCAAGGCCAGCCTGAACTACATAGCAAGCCCCTGTCTCAAAAACAAACACAAAAAAAAAAAAAAGAAAGAAAGAAAAATGTCAGATTTCAAGAAGAGAAGGGAAAGGATAAAAGAAAGGTATGAGGACAACACTATCTCAGAGAGGGAAAAGTTCAGGGTCATTCTTCATCCAGCCCAGTTAAAAGAGATTCTCATCCATGATAAAAATTTAATTAAACATATATATTAAGATCTCAGAATTTTTCTCCTTCCTGCCATCATATACTAAGGTTTCTCAGGCAAAGTTATCTAGACAAAGATTCATGAACAGATCTTTCTAAATGATGGGGCTATAAGCAATGATGCAAAGGATATCCTGTCATAGGAAATCACCAAGACACAATATTATCAAAAGGTTCTATTTATTGCACTGTATAAGAAAAAAAGATGTTTAAAGTGCAGTAATGTGGGTGACAACAATGGTAAGAAAATTACTTCAAAGTAGGAAGGAAGTCACTGAAACTGAAGAATCCTCACTGATGTGAAAATATCCTCTGTGCTGTTTCATGTCCAAGAGCTCAAGTTTAATATCCTCCTCTGGCCACCCCTCTGGTTGGACTCAATGAAAGGTGACTCATAACAAATTTCACAGAACAAAAGAATACAACAGTAGAAGACAGACAGTGTGGTCTACCCAAGGTCAACAGCTAGTTCTATGACAGAAACAACAGAACTAGAATTTGGGTGTCCTTCCAATCATATAAGCTTGCTAAGCAGAAGTCATTTTACTGGGACTGGGAGAAAACGAGATGGAGGGCTGGGGATAAAGGGCAAGGCTCTGAGTTTGATCCCCAGCACAAAAAAAAAAAAAAAAAAAAAAAAAAAAAAAAAAAAAAAAAAAAAAAAAAAAAAAAAAAAAAAAGGGAGATGAAGCAAGGAGATGAAGCAGGGTGCCAAGATGGTGAGGGAACTAGCAAAATATCCACCTAGAGTTACTCTCTCCTAAACCGAGAATGAAAAAGAAGACTTTTTTTTTCCTCAGAAATAGGCATCTAAAACAGCTCTAATTTATTTGCCAGTCTCTACTCCAATCACATCCTGCTCTTCAAAATGCTCAGGCTGTTTAAGGGACTGCAAAGAGAAAATCTTCATTACAAGTCTTTGACTCACCCAGGTCTTTTCCTAACCATTCCACCCTCTGCCCCTCTCCCCATATGTAACTGCTTTCCCTTGCATTAAGCAGAAAATATACACCACCTCCCCCCAAAAAATGCTTGATGTGAACTAAACTAGACAAAAAGTTAGGGGACTGAGGGCAGCTTTCTCCTCCTACCATTTCAATACTTCTGAAATGAGCCTAAAAAACTGGTTTTTCATGTTTAACCAATACAGGTTAAACATGAACCAATTAAATGTTTGTAAAACACTTTGAAGATGTGAACAAGTATGTAAATGTTAATCATTTATTTCCATCCACTAAGCTCTTGCACGTGAGGGAAAAATGTATTCTACCAGCAAGTTTCTGCTACTACTATCAAGGCACAAACATGGGAGCCTAGCAAGTTAAGAATTCTAGGAAAGCTTTAAGAGCAGACCACAACGGTTTTCTCCTTGCAATAACAACAAGCTGGAATTTTAAGCTGGCTACTTCGGATACAATTATATCAGAGTAGAAAAAAAAATGTGACTTACGGTATATACAATAAAACTAGAATATGTTTATAGTCAGAAAATCCTGAATAAAAATTGTATAGTTCACTGACCTGGGAGGAACAAACTAAACCTCTGAAATTCTAGGGGTGTGTTTTCATCAAAAGGGAAGGACAGTACCTACCTTACAGGGTCATCATAAGGAACACAAAAAACTTCTTCCCCTTTGTGATTTTACTTTTTAGAAACATCTTTTAGGAAATGGCCTCAGATCTCTCCAGACTCGAAATACACACTATCCTACGCTCTAAGCATTCTGGCAGGAGAGCCCAGGCAAAAGCTTTGGCCATTCCTGCCCAGAGACCATAATCATCAAAGAGAGAAAGCAACATAATAATCAAGACCCAAGACTGCATATGACCAAGAACACTTGGAGCTCCTACTGTTCAACTCTTGCTGCCACAACCTGTTCCTAACCAACTCCACAACTACAAGGTTTCACCAGAGTTCCATCGTAGTCTGAACCCAGCAACTCCTGTGCAGGGCATCTAAAAGGTGAAAAACGATTTCATTCAGCTTGTCAAAGGCAAATTATTTCCATGCAATGCCATGATGCACCGCCTTTCTTCCACTCTAGAAATATACTCACTTTAGACAATGTAGAACTTGACTGGCAAGACCCGTAAAGCAGATTAATTTACTGATCCCATCCAAATCATTCTGAGCATTTCTAGAAGTGATTCATGCATTACAGAAAATATCACATTTGCAGAAAGCACCGGATATCTCCACCACCTTCAGCACCACTATCACTTAGGAAAATGAGTACTTCTAAAAACCTAAATTAATGTTGTATCATTCAGATTTTAAAACAAAACAAAAAACTTCAAGCTCAGTGCCATTTCTATATGATATGCACACCACAATACAACAAATTGTCCTCTGAACAACTAGCCTGATGCAGAAAGCATATGCTCACAATTTTCCCAGGAGCTGCTGCGAATTCCCATCAGAACCCACTCTCCTCTCTCGCCTGATTCCTGTCTATGGTTAAGAGCTCAAGTTTTTAAAATAGAGTATAGTTAATGGGAGTAAGTAATGTTAGCAACCACAAACAAATGAAACCTTATCGCCCCAGAAACTTACCAACTGAGGAGGCCCTCCAAAAATATTAACTACCTGTATGAAAAATCAAGAGCAAAGGCAAATACAGATGTACCCTGCAGAAAAATGAAAACACTCACCTGTCATTTGACTCTTCAAAAGTAACTATTTTCCAATAGCCTCCATCCAGACTATTCTATCTTTATGTAGATTTGAAGCTTACACAAATGACACCCTTGCATAACATTAAAAACATCTTTCTCTCTTAACTATCACCAAAGTCTTTAGAGAATGGAACTGTGTAATAATTTCACTAATAACATTTCTATAGTAACCAGAAGAGTCTGGAGTCTTAACAATGACCAACTAGTTTCCCCTTACTCAGTTTCAAGACCTCCAGAGGATGCCTGAAACTGCCAACAGCACCAAAACTGAAACATACCAGTTTTTTCCTACATATAAATACATACAATAAAGCTTAACTCATAAATTAGGCATAATTAGAGGTTGACAACGATAACCAACAAAAAAGAACAATTTCAATAATATCCTGTAATAAAGTTAAATGAGACAGGGCAAGGCAGTGCCTGCTTGTATTCCCAGTACTCTGGGAGGCTGAAGTAGGAGGATCTAGCAAGTTAGTGAGACCCTGTCTCAAAAATGAAAATAATAAAAACAATAACAATAGTAATAATAATAATAAAGGTGGGGCTGTAATTCTCAGGAAAAGCCGAAAGTTCCATTTCCAATACAGCAAAAAAATAAAACATAAAAGAGGCTGAGGATATAGCTCAGTTATAAGGCCCTGGGTTCGAACCCTAGTACTATCAAAAAGAACCACAACAAAAAGCAAGTGTGGTCTCCCTCTCTCAAAATAATCTTATTGTACTGAACTCCTCTCCCTCTTCTTGTCGACAGCAGTAACTATAATTATAGAGGCTGAAATGGAAGATAAGCAGGGACTACTGCATAAAACTTACAAAACATACCTTAAGACCCAATTGTTACAACACTAATGAAAAATCAAAAGATCTAAATTAAAAGACACACCATGTTCATGGGTTAATAGTATGAAGATGTCATTTCCCCTCTAACTACTTTACATTTTCAATGCAATGCCAATCAAAAATCCCAGCAGCAGAGCTAGTGAGTGTGGCACAGTAGTAGAGAACTTGCCTATCACGTGTGAAACCCTGGGTTCAATCCTCATCACCACGAAAATAAGTAAATAAAATTTAAAATCCCAGTAGGATTTTTGTAGACGTCAACAAGATGGTTCTAAAATGTGCATGAAAGGCAATGCAAGTAATTTCCAAAAACAATTCTGAAAAATAACACAGTAAAAGAACTCACCACTAGCTTACTTCAAGACTTACTGTAAAACTACAGTAATAAATAGTGTGGTGATGGAGACACAAAATACAGATCAGTACTACAGAAGAGAGAATCCAGAAACAAGACCACAAGTATATGATCGACTTTCACAATGCAAAAATAATTCCAAAAAGAGAGCATCGTACTTATAATGCACATGAATATTTAACAACAACAACAACAAAAAACCCTTCAAGCTGCCGCAGGTGACTGCTCACGCCTGCAATCCCAGCACTCAGGAGACTGAGGCAGGAGGATCACCAAGTTCGAGGCCAGCCTGGGCTACATAAGGAGTTCCAGGTCAGCCTAAACTACATAGCAAGACCCTGTCTCAAACATACCACATTTTCTTTATCCATTCATCTGTACATAGACACGGGGTGCTTCCAAGATTTAGCTATTATGAGCTTTGTTGCTATAAACATGGGTATGCATGTGTCACTGTAACATATTCAAAAACTTTTAATCAATTAAAAAGCTTTGAAAAAAAAAGCTATTTGGAGGACAGAGAAAGTTGCCTTATACCCTGGATAATACAGAATTATTATTAATCTTCACAGATGTGAACAACTGCATTTGTTTATACTTTATAAAAAAGATAGCCAAAAAAATTTAATTAAAAAAAATTAAAAAGACTGCCAACTTTTTTCTGGAGGCCCAACAGTAAACATTCTCCAATTTGTAGATCACCGGATCTCTGTGTTAACTCTTCTAGAGGCCTCTGCAGCACAACCCAACCACAGATAATATGTAAACAAATGGGTGTGGCAGCCCCCAATAAAACTTTATTTACAAAATCAAGCAGCAGGCCAAATTAGGCAAGAGAAAACTAAACTCCAGAGACAGAAAGCAGAGTATCCCCTTGGTTGCCTCTAATGAGGATTCTGCCTGGAAAGGCCACATCACTCTAGAAAAGTGACAGCAATGTTCCACGTCTTGATTGTGCAGCTAAGTTATAAGCATGGATATTTTCTCAAAACCCATTAAACTCTACATACTTAAAATGGTGCATGCCATGTTTATAACACCTCACTGAACTTATTTTTTAAATGAACTCTTCCCAGTATATATTATCAACAATAAGAACAGCAAAGACTTTGGTCCAAAATAATGAATTCAAATTTCAAAATAATGACCTATGAGGAATATGGCCACTGCCAAACCACTGCAGGACTTCGGTTTTCTGATCCTAAAATGAGTTAATTACCTCTGTCTCAAGGAGTTAAGAAAAAGAAATGCTGGTAAAATACAGTGCAACATCTGGCATATAAGAACTGTACTTCCCAGACCTGAGCAAAATTTTTAAATTTTAAGTATAAAAATCATAGATTAGACAACTACCATAAACTCTTTTGTAGTCCTCTGATAGTCTGACATTCTTTGTTCACTGCTTATCGTGGTTTCACCTGACTTCAAGCACTGGAACCCAGTGTCAGTTCCTGTGAATACACAGTAATGTGGGTGTAACAGCAAGCACTGTGAACTGAAATTTATTTACTTCAGAAAATAGTTTGTGATAAGTATGTTGTAAAAGGAAATGAGAAGAACGCAAATTTAAAAAATTAAAAAAAAAAAAACTTTCCCAAGAAGAATGGCAACAAAAACAATGCCATACTCATGTCTTCTATAAAAGAAAAACCCAAGAGTTAGTTGGATTTTTCCCCCTTTTACATCAGTATTTGAGTTTTATCCACACCAGTAGCCAACCAAAGAAATTATACTGCCACACAGCATTTCCGTAACTCTTCATCTCATATTTTCTCACAACAATAGTATTTATTAGATAGGGTAAGAACGTTAAGGGGGGGGGTTGTTTTGTTTTCTAGGTTTCTTTTGAGACAGGATCTCACTATGCAGTTCAGGCTGGCCTCGAACTTGCCATGGTCTTCCTGCCTCCTCCTCAGTGCTGGGATTACAGGCGTGCAGCATCACAATGGTTGATTTTTTATTCAATTTGCTCTAACTCAGATAAAGTGGCTTGCTCAAGACCACACAGCCAGTAAACGGCAAAGTGTGACTGTGAAGCCAGATCCTGCAGCTCCCTATCATGTGAGGTGATCACCAGCAGAGAATCACCTTGGGTTCCATGACACTCTTTTCTAACTCCTACAGGCTTGTCTCTAACCTGACATTTTTAGTTAAAAAGACCAATTAATTGTAATGTGTCACAATTAATTCATAACCATTCAGGAATAGTTGGTTATTTTGGGTGGCAGAGGTTAATTCTATGGACAAGTAAGGGCTTATGATATGATTAGAAAATAAAAATTCAAAATGCTTTTTTCCAGTAGAGGAGCCTACAGAATGACTTACAGGTAAACATTTGATATCTTTTCCTTCTCTCCCATCCCAACATCCACATCACACAAATGAGGGAGAAAAGAGGCGTGGCTAAAGCTGGCTGGGAAAGTAGACGTGACCTGTTAATTACAAAATTCCAAACAGATGTGACTTCGAGTATGATCTAGACCTGACATCTGCCTGAGGCACGAGATCCCAACACTGCCTCTCACAGATTTTCTTGAGATCTGGACAGCGTACAGAGACCCATTAAAGAGGCAGACTGTGCTATCACATCTTCCCATGACAGCCACACCAGGTCTCTCAGATGCAGTTCATATTTTTTTTTCCTACTTTTTGTTAGGCCCAAACTCGCTCTGCAGAACCACTTTCTCTCCCAATCTCCATATTGCCTTTTAAATAAACTTTGCCACTCCTTTTCGCTCACTTGGTTCAATTCTTTGTTGAAGGTGGGAAGAACCTGGAATCCAACTCCAGAAGAAGGGGCAAGCAATGCAGAATCCGGTAACATTTATTTGGACTAGTCTACCTGACAAAACACAAACACACTAATATCCACCTGCCCCAGATACAGGACGCAGCACTGAAGAGGTAAAAAGATGATCAGCAACAGGTCTGCTGGTCCACCCTCTCAGCAAAGACTGATAAAATTGCAGAGTTGGAGATTTGGCTCAGTGGTAGACCACTTGCCTAGCAAAGGCAATACTCTGAGTTATATCCCCAGCTCCCTACCACAAAAAAGACTATTCAATTGTACTTAAACATTAACTTTACAAGCAGAGAACAACAAAGCCCACATTTGTTCAGGTAATTTTATCAGGGATATTTTGTACCCTCACCCTGTGCATTTGACCAACACACAGAAATGTCCTTTACAGATAAAGAGTTCTAAAATGTATCTCCTCCACTTGGTATTGTTAAGTATTCCAAACTAAATTGAATACATCTGATTTAAATCACTGCTTCCTTCTGTAAAGTGCAGCACCTTCAAATGAGTTATCCTGAAGGGGAAGTGAGGGGTTTTCACAAGTTTTTGTACAAGGTACACTGAGCTAACACTGTTAACATCGAATCCACTTCTACCTTTTTAGTTTTGGTTGGGTGGGGTGGAGTGGGGTGGGGTGGAGGGTGTGTGTGTGTTTACACAGGTCTTACTATGTAGCCCAAGATGATTTGAATTCCTCGTCTGCCTGCTTCAGCCTCCCAACTGCTAGGATTATAGGCATGTGACATTACACTTGGCTCTCAGTCCAGTTCTATCTTGAGTTTGAGAAATATAGTCATATGCCATACTTTATTAAGACTAAGGTTAAAAAAAATTGACAAAGCTCAGATATCCTATTATTATAAGTATTGACAATAATCTATCACCATTTCCTAAACCGCAATCACACAGAATTCTACTCACCTGAGTCATTCCACAAGTTCCCCTCAAAGGAAGACTAATAGGTGATTTAGAAGACAAAACCACTCTCATTTCTACTATCCCTTCAATTCAAATGGTGTCTTTAAAAAACTGCATATGAAAAAGACTCAAGTCTTAGGATTGCTTTATGAAACTGAAATAATTAAACCACTATACTCAGAAGCATCACTTTTTTTTGAGCCAGGGTCTCCCTGTGTAGCTCAGGCTGGCCTTGAACTCACCATGTAGTCCAGGCTGGTCTCGAACTCCCAGCAATCCTCCTGCCTCAGTCTCTGGAATGCTGAGATTATAGGCATGCACCACCATGCCCAGCTTCCAGATGCATTACTTTTAGGAATATTTTTTAAAAGTCACGGGAAAATGCTTCAATATTACCATTACAGCTATCAGGAAACAGACACTTATGTGAGGCACTATACAGAGTACCTCACATAGTTTCAATTATTCCTAAAGACACTGTGAAGATGGTACCACCCCTTACACAGTAAGAAAGGGAAGTTCTGAGAGGCTAAGTGAGGTGTTCAAGGCTACAAATTTTGTAAGGAAATGTAAGAATTTGAATTGAAATTTACCTAGTTCCAAAGGGTGTGTTTCCTTTTAAAATGTGCTATCATCCAATTTCACAATGAAAGACAAGCAGAGTTGTGAATGTGTTTGCCCAGCAACTCTAATAATTTCACTGAGGGGACAGATTTCTAAATTTCTCAATTGCAATCTCTTTTTGAAATCCAGAATGAACAATCTAAACCCCACTTCTTTTCAAGAAGAAATCAACAGATTAAAAGAAGGGTTAGAAATCCTTTTAAAGTAAACTAAATTTCATCACATTTGCGCCAGTGAATTGTCTCTCTGGACAAATTCCTTAGTTAGTGGCTCTCTTCTATGTACACTACCACTAGCTAGTAAAAAAGCATTTCACCCAATTCAAGCAGATGCTGAATGCCTGCACAAAGCTATACACATTCTGGCAAAAAGGGTACAAAGCTAAATAAGGCCCATCATAGCCCTCAAGGAGTTAAAAAACCAAGGAGACTATTTATACCAGGAGTACAGTTACCACTTAGTTGGGCAAATAAATGAACTGTGAAAAATCCTAAAACCAAAGTATATATAACACACTATCACAGCCAGGAGGCAGAAAGCAACTGGTGTACTTGTCACATTACACCGTAAGTAGTGTTTGTTTACATTATGTCCCTCCCTGACAACTCCTTCCAACCTCCTCTCACAATCTCACACACACACAAACACAGACACACACACACTCACACAACCAGAAAAACAAGCCAAAGAGAAGACTGTGACTCCCCAATGCCTATGCCTTAAGAACATTTTCCTTCATCTTCATCAGGTAAAGAAAGCTAGTTTTCAAGCTCAACGAGGCCAAGCAAACCAGAAAAACCCCAAAACACTTCTCTATATTTACTTCCCTGGTATGAGAATCTAAGCAAACTATCGCACGCAGCACTTCTCAATTTTAACACAAGGCAAAGGGCTACAACCCAAATGAACATCAAATGACACTCGTCATTTTGGTCCAGTATGAATGACAGACATTAATCTAGTTTTACCTGGGTAATTTAGGCAGAATTACTCTGTAAGTCCAAAGAAACAAATACAGTGGAATGGGTACACTCAAAATTTAACAAGGCTTGTGCCTGATGCGGTCCTCAATTCCCCAAGAGACCATAAAGAACTGCAAAAACAGTAACTGATTTATTCGAACTGATCCTAACTCCTTTACAAATTTGCAAAGAATGACCTTTAAAGAACGGAAGCATTTGTCTTGTTCTGGTCAATTCAACGGTTTAGAAAAACTGAATAAGCTGCTTCTTCTGAAAATAAAACAGGGTGAGAGGGTGGGGGGTAGTAACCAAAAAAGGCACACTGCTCGTACTTTGTATTTGCCTGAAGCAATAAACTCTCAAAATAACTTCATTATGAAGTGTAAAAAGAAAAGAATGAACAACAAAATATTGCTCAATCCAACTTTCATTGTGAATTCCTGAGTTCACAGTATGATCTAGAAACAATGTGATGGAATCCTTGTACTGTAAGAATGTTTTTTAAGCCTACTTTTTTTTAAGAAAAAATAAAAACTGAGCGTTCTGGGTTTTTTTTTAATCTTCTTGCGCACAGGTTGAATTCAAGAGAGGAAAAAAATGTTAATTAAGAAGAAAAAAGAAAAAAAACACGAAACCTTTCTTTTGGTCTCGAAGTGCGGCTGCACCCCAGCCGGGGTGACAAGTTGTGCCAGTTGGCTGCAGGGCTCCGGAGCGCGCGCAGTCGCGGGGGCCGCGCCCCCGGGAGAAGGCGCGGAGCCGCCCGGCAGGCGGGCGCGGCCCGGCGTGTTTACCGCGCGCACGGCCCGGGGGAGCCGCTCCCTCGCGCCCGCAGCACTTGTTCGCCCCGGGGGACTCGGTCGGACCTGCGCGACCCACCACGCGGCCGCCCGCCCCGGGGCCGAACGGGAAGCCCTGGGGGCCGAGGGTCGGGCGAAGCCGCGCCCCCACCCCGGCAGCGGCGACGGCCCCCAACTCGGGCCCGGGCGCAGACAATACCGAGGAGGGTCGGCCGCGCGCCCGCGCGCCTCGCCCCGACCCCTCCGCACAACGCCAAACTTCCCCCAACTCCGGCAACTAAGTTGCGGTCTCACCTTGCGGCTCCCGGGGCTCCCCCGAGGGCCGAGCCGGAGCCGCTCCGCACCTTCGCCGCGGTGAAAGACAATAGGCGGCCGCACCCCCACCCCCAGCGTCGGCGGCGGCTGAGGCGGCGAGCAGCGGGCACGGCGGTCTCCACGGAGCCCAGGCGCTTCGCCGCGGCTGCTCCGGCTCCGAGCTGGCCCTGCACACAGCCACTGTCCACCCGCGCATGCGCCACAAGCCGCCCGGGGAGGGGCGGGGCGCCCGGGAAGACCGTCACGCCTCCGAGCCCTCCCATGAGTACGCGCGAATTCCAGGGCTGAGAGTCGGGATTACACGGCAGAGATGCCCATCAAACTCGGTGCTACCAATAGGGAAGGTGCTGGGCGGTGTGCTCTGGTTGCTAAGGAAGGCTGAGGTTGACCGCCGCTGCTGCCAGGCGGCTAAGTGATCAAAGTCGGGTGGCTGGCAGCTGTTCGTGGAAACGCCCACCCACCTTCTCCTCCCGCCGCGTCTCCGGAAACCGCCCTTCCTCTGCTGTCCGGTGCATACCCGCACTGTAGCACTTGCCACACGCCCTGAAATGATTTACTCTTCTCTGCCTCCCACTTCCAGTCAGGAAGTGGGGTCTCCTCGGAAACCAATGTAAGAGACTCATTGCTAGATACTCAACAAGTGTGACTGGAATGGGCGGATGGCGCAAAGGCGGGTTAGAATTCTCACCGTGCATTTTATGAACTTTGGGCTGCTCCATCACCACAAAATCATAGGCTTCCAGTTGCAAAAGAGACCTCAGAAATTATCTGGTGGTTTCTGAGAAGCAAAATATGGTCCGTATGCCAGTGGTGGCTCAGGAGGTCATATTAGTTTCTACACGGAGTCTATTGTAATGTGTATAAGGGGAAAGTGCCTGTCCAGTCAAACCATTGGTTTCACTGATGTTATTGCTTAGGTCAGTAGAAAGTTGTAAAAAATGAGTCTACTTCAAGTGTTTAGTGAAAAAAGGAGGTATCTTATAAGCAGCTCAAGAATATGCAAGACTAATCTATAGTGACTGGAGTAAGAACAATGCTTACTTAGGGAAAGAAGGTCGGTCGTTGGCTGGAAGGGACCACGAAGGAAACCCTTTAGGTGACGGTTCAGTATTTTCATTTGAGTCATGAGTACAAAACTCTATACATATGAAAAATCCATCCAGCTGTACAATGAAAAATAGTTCACTCTACACATTTTAAACGTGCATTTTTAATGTTACTTTAAAAAAATACTGGTACTCGTTATGGCAAAAATAAAGAAATTGCAACTATGCAAATAACATTTGGGAAACCTTGATCCAGGGAGTCCACAACCAAATACCTGAGAGAGGGTATCCTGAGCACCTACTACCTGTATCAGGCCCTCCCGCTATGAAATGGCTGTAAATCCTAGAAATGCTCCTAACCGAGCTGAAATGTGCTTCTTTGTAGATGGACTCGATTCTTGTATTAGTTCACCCTCACAGCATGATAAAAACCAAAGCCAGACACACCCCATTCTTCGTGTGAAATTATTTCCAAACCACCTCTTCATGTTGCTGGCCCTCTTCCACAGTCAATCGAATCTCTCCTTGTCAATATTTAAAAGCACAAAAGAGAGGAGACTCCTGCATCCTAGTCTTGACTCTACCACTATGAGTAGGTCACTCCTCCTTGAAAACCTCCAACTCCTATAAAACAAGGAGGCTCACCCCAAAAGCCATTTGAACCCTGCTGTTTGTTAATCCCTACTCCTAAAGTCTGGCTGATCTGTTACAGAGGCCGATCTGTTATCTTTGTAGTAACTGCTGACAGTACCATTCCCTGCTCCTCACTTCACTGTAATTTCCAAGAGGCTGCAGAAGAGGTTGCGACCCCAGCGCTTGTCAAATTTACAGTCTCTATGGATCATCTGGAAGATCTTGTTAATGTGGATTCTGCATCAGTATATCTGGGGTTCTGACACTGCATTTCTCAAAAAGCTCCTTGCTGTCGCTGTTACTGCTGCTGCTGCTGCTGGTGTTTTAGGAGCTTACTTTGAGAGGCAAAGGTCTAATCTAAATTCCCCAAGCAGCTCAGCCCCTCTGTCCTCTGTAAGAAATCCTAAAGCACTATCGTCATGGCTGGTGTCTTTGCATCGTTCAAGTCTCAGCTCAAATATCTGTCGTCAGAGAAATCTTCCTCGGCCACTCTTTTTTTTAAGAGAATTAAATTGCTCCTTGATTTCACACAAAAATGGATAATGTACTAGCTTCATTCCTAGCTATAATTTTATCTGGTATCATTGTTCAATTTCAACATCATTTGTGTCAACATTTTTTTTGGGGTGCTAGGGATTGAACCTAGGGTCTCATTCATGCTAGGCAAGCACTCTATCGCTGAGCTACACGCCCAGCCTAATGACTATTTTTAGAGCCAAATAATTCCTTAACATTTGGGGGTGACCATATCAATGGTGAAACTCAGAGAGTCACAATAGTAACTGTTGGTTCAACTACACCAAGTTTTCTAAAAACAGTGGTTTCTCTACCCAAGCAGGTTGTAAATAAATTTCAGACAAAACCTCGTATCATCCTAATGGAATTCTTTTTTTTTAAATCCTAATAGAATTCTAGCTTCACGCTGTTGGGGAAATTGACCAAAATGGCCTCAGAATAGAGTAACTTTGCACAGCACGTTTTTTTTGTGTGTATGTGATGGAGATCAAACTCAGGGCCTTGCACTTGCTAGGCAAGTGCGCTACCACTGAACCAAATCCCCAACTCCTGCACAGCACATTTTTAAAAAGAATTTTATTCAGCATCACGACCAAACTATTACATTTAGCAATCAACAGCATAAGCAAACGAAACAGAATCAACAAATAACACAGAAGCAATCAACAAATACAACAGAAGAAAACAAACCACTACTGTACATTAAAACCCATTGTTGGAGTGCTCTGTACTTTGCATGGAACACAAATTAAAATCACTTCTTAGGGGCTGGGGATTTAGCTGAGTGGTAGAGCATTTGCCTAGCAAGTACAAAGCCCTAAATTTGATCTCCAACACCGCCCCCCCAAAATCGCTTCTTAGCCAGGCATGTTGGTACACACCTGAATGACTTGGTACAGAAAGAGCTACTATAAGGTCCCTTCAAGTGAATGTCTCTGATATTAAACACTTTTTCTTCAAGGTGCACCAAATATCTCTGCAGAGTGTGCCCCACTTCACAAAAAGAGATTTCAGGTTTAATCATTTTCTCACTTGCCCTTTACCAGGAAAGATGTCAGGGCCTTATCAAGCAATGGTAGGACTTCCTTTCTCTCCAACTGACTTACATCTCTTCGATTGATTAACAGAGATTATAAAACCTAAAAATATAACCAGGATAAGCCCCACTTTACAGAGTTGCCAACAATGCCAAAGCAAAGTAAAAACAAAGTCAAAAGTTGAAAGACTATCAATTTTTCTTGAGCCCCATAGTTGCTACATTGTCCACTTTTGTTAAAGAAGCATTGGAATGAACTTATACAAGGACTTTTCCTGTGCAGCAGTGCACATTTTATTGCTTTTGTGGTAAAAATAGTATTCTGATGTTGCTTTGAGAATGTCCGTTTTCAGCCTCTTGTTTGGTATGAAGCCAACTTTACCGCAATCCCAAATCCATGACCTCAGCTCGTGACCCAAACCTGTGCTCGGGACCCAAACCAGTGCCGGTTGACACACTTTATCCACAGGCAACAGGGGTGAGTTCAGGGTTGGTGGTATGACCCCAAACATGATGGGGACCACAGGAGTAAATTTTACTCTCCATTTAAACTGTCGAGGTCTTTCTTGAATAGAATCTTTGTCTGTCTTAACTGGAATCCAGCAAAATATGCCTGTCGGCCATCTCGTCGCCATAAGCAAAGAATCTCCCAGAATGAAAATTCTGAAGAAAAACAATGAATTCAGCAGTACCATAAGCTGGAGCAATACACTGTCCGCCATCTTGTCACCATGAGGAAAGAACCTTCCAGAATGGAGTCAGCACAATGGAAAGGTAACAAAAATGAAGAAAAACTACATCTTGGTGACACTGGTTGAACTTCTAAATCTAGCAATACCTGGAAGCTGGAACAATATGTAGATTTTTCAATTACACAAGCCAGTAAAGTCAGTCAGTGAAGGTTTTTATTATTTACATCCTCAAGAGTTCTAATTGATGGGGCACCTATGAACTGATGGTCTCTGCTCAATTCTCTGACCTACTTCTTAGTTCAACTAACAAGTATCTGTTGAGTTTACTGTGTGTAAGGCATGAGGCTTGGTCCTGTGGTTGTAGGTAAACAGCAAGGTTCTTGTGCTTAAGGGACTCACAGTCAAGTGAGAGAAACAGGCAAAGCAAAAAGAGAGCAAATGTGTAAGCTCTTTCAAAGAGGCAAATGTGAGGTGTTCGGAGGCACAAAGAGGAGAACAACTAGAGAGAGGGTGAAAGATCGAGGAAGGTGTCTGTGTCAGTCAGCGTCCCATTACTGGGACAAAATACTTGAGATAAAAGGAGGAGATTTATTTTGGTTCAGTCTTAGAGGTTTAAGTCACAGCACATTATGGCAGGAGCACACAGCAGAAGAGACCTTTTCAATTTATGGTGGTTGGGAAGCAAAGAGAGACAGGAAGGGGCTACCTCCTAAAAGGTCCACCATCTTCCAAGCTGAGGGCCAAGCCTTTCACATGTGGGCCTTGAAGGACATTCCATATCCACACGATAGCAGCGTCTGAGAGGATGACAGATAAGCTGGGTCTTAGGTGATAATCAGCCAGGCAAGCAGCAGTAGGGTAGTGAAGGAGCTGGGATGTGTGCGCACAGGTAAGAGAGGTCCTTCCCCAAAAGGCTGAGAGAAATTCAAAGCCATAGCGTTATTGGAAGCACAACGCACAGAGGAAACTGGAGAAGTGAAAGGTGGTAGGTGAAGGAAGGGTACCAGAAGCCCAGTCATGAGTGGCCTGGTACGGGGCTCACTTTGGCAGCACGTACGTATGGCCTGGCATGCTCAGTGCTAAGGAGTTTGTTTTTAGTCTAAAAAGCAAGAGGACTTTTAAAATAATTGTGAGCAATGCAACCACAATCAGAACAGCTTTCCTCCCAGAAGGGTCACCTTATCTCCGGATATAATCGGGTTGGATTTTAGTGGGAGATGAAGATGAGGGTGTGGACAAGGGAATCTGTAGAAGAAAGCTGACTCTAGATAGAATGTTTTAAATTTCGGAGCTGAATGTTCACTTCTGTGGGCAAAGGGAACCTTTCTCTCTATGTCAAGCACAAAGCTTTCCACTATATGCGAGCCAGGTGTATGATTTTAAATTTTCTGGTAGCCACATTCAAAAAGTAAAAAGAAGCTGAGCGTGGTGATGCACGCCCGTAATCACTCAGGAAAGTGAGGCAGGAGGATTGCAGTGAGTTGGAGGCCAGCCTGGGTTACATAACGAGAAACAGGTGATACTTTTAATATTTTAGCCAGGCATGGTGATGTACACCTGTAATCCCAGCACTCGGGAGGTTGAGTCAGAAGGATCACCACAAATTCAAGGCCAGCCTGAACTCACTACATAGCAAGACCTCATCTCAAAAAAAAGGATTTAGTTAACTATATCCCAAATGTTATCCAAGTGTGATCAATACAAATCAATGCAATCAAAAATTTATAGAATATTTTTATTGTATTAAGTTTTCAAAACAATCCAGTATATATTTCACACATATGGCACATCTCAGTTCAGACTAGCAAAATTTGTTTATTTGCTGGCCTGGGATCAAGCCCTGGGTCTCACACATGCTAGAGTTATATGCATTACCACTGAACTACAACTCCAGTGTGAGCTACATTTTGAAATGCTCAGAAGGTTGGTGGCTCCTGTACTGAACAACAAAGGTCAAGTTGACTGATTATTTTGTTTTCTTTCTTTTTTTGTTTTTGTTTCATTTTCTTATTTGATGGTGCTGGTGATTGAGGCCCGGGCTTGCTAAATGTATTCTCTACCAGGGCCTACACTCCTGGGCTCCAGATTGGCTCAGACACAGATCCTTTACCAAGAGTTCCTCCAAAACCTCGGCATGTGCCTAGGACCATAGTCCTGGACTGTGCCTCTTTCCCTCCCATTATCTCCTTATTCTTCACAGTAACTCTTAGGCTGGCACTATTATGCCTTTTTACAAATCAGACAGTCTCAGGGTGATTAAGTTATTTGCGCCAAATCCCAGAGGTACTGATTGGCATAGCTGATCTTCCAAGAATTGGAAATAGGGGAAAATTGACAGAAAACAATACACAAAAACCGGGTGTGGTGGCACAGCACTGTAATCCCAGCAGTCTGGGAGGCTGAGACAGGAGACTCACAAATTCGAGCCCAGACTGGACAATTTAACAAGACAATTTAACAAAATAAAAAAAGCTGAGGCATCTTTAGTGGGAAGGTCTTGGATTCAATCCCCAGTATCAACAAAAGAAAAGAGAAACAGAGAGAGAGAGAGAAAGGAAGAAAGAGAGAAAGAAAAGAAAGAATAGTTCATTAACTAGGTCTGCACTCATTCAGCCCTCTCACCTGGCCTCCCACTCTGCTTAAAACTATAAGCACTCAGCCCATCTATAAAGTAAGTGCTCAGAAAAGAGCTGTTTTTACCACCCAGTCCATGTTCAGAATATTTTCTTACCATCTCTTTCAGAAACTCTACAGGCACACACCAAAGAAATGGGTTAAAGTTACATGTTGATTCAAGGGTAAATATCAGTAAATGCTGTTTTTCACTAAGATTATTACCAGGTCAGACAGTATTAACATTTTCAGGAACTTTGAGTTACGATCATTGCAAACGGCCCTCCAGCAGGGTTGTGATGATTTTCGATTTACATCCCTGCTGTCAGGGTATCAGAGGATGTGTTTGGATCTTGCTTCACCCCTCTGATTCAAATTCTTCTTGCATAAAACAGAAAGAACAAGGTTTAGAAGCAATCAGGGATGTGTTTGGATCTTAGACGCCCAATTTCTTAGTAAAGGGATCACGCCCAGCTATAGTGTTTCGATGCACTCTAACAAATGCATCAAACGACCTGTGCGTAACCCTGAGCATGTTGTCTGGCGCAATGTAAGCCCTCTGCCCACTTTAACTCCTTCCTCTATGTCCCCTTTTAGAGGCAGTAAAACAGAAGATAGTCTAGGAGTAGATCTGATTTGCTTAAAAATAATATTAGAGAAATACAGGGAAACATGCATCTTCCACAATTATAGAGAATTTCTAAAAAAAAAAATACTTATTGCTGTGTACTGACCTCCCAATAGATATGACAGCCACTCAGACTCCTGTCCCCCTGAGGCCCTCAGTCTTTAATTAATATTTACCAGATGTACCACTTATTGATAGAACAATTTATTTAATTTCTGAAAGCTTCCTCTTCTCTATCACAGCCCTTTCAATAACAGCCTTGCTTAAAGGCTGCCCATGGGACCACATTAGCCTTCTAAAATCATTGTATTTCCAGTGGTAGAAATTTTAAGACCTGCTGAGCCGAGGGAAAGAAGAGACTCAGAAAGGCCTTGGGATTAAGGGACCATCCTGACCTCAAACTAAGTTACTGCCGTATTTTGCATTCTAGAGTCAAAGGGATTTCATCTTTGGGGTATAAAAGGGTCCGGAGATTCCTCCCCAAAACTTTAAACAAAAAAACCCAAACAGCTTACAGTCACATTTTAGGGTAAGATCGTTTCAGTTTGGTTAGGTTTGGTTTGGTATTCGTTCTAATGTAGTTTCCAGCTTGGAGAAGATGGGCACTGCTAGTCTGCTTCCAGTGAGATTTATGGGCTGGCTCAAGAACTGCACATTTCCTCCTGTGGCTGTTCTCTTTATGCCCAGTCTTTTCCAGTTTATTCAGCTGCTCTCATAATTATCCCCAATTACTTATAATAGTAGGTTTCTGAAGCTGGAGTTAGAGAAACACCATGTTTTTTGAGCCTTAAACATTATTTAATGGAAATGGACTCCAAGAACTCATGTGAGTTGTAAGCCTAGGCTTTCTTAGGCAAAAATTTTTTAATAATTTATTTTCATCTTTAATACATTTTTTTTTCTGAAACTATACAGAGTTTGTACTATTAAAGGAAAAAGGGGATGAAGATGTAGCTCACTGGTAATGCACTTGGCTGGCATGCTTAAGGACTTGTGCTGAACACCAGCACAGAGAGAGAGAGAGAGAGAGAGAGAGAGAGAGAGAGAGAGAAGAAATTCTTATCTGCATACAACTGTTATCAATAACTGCAGTTTCTGCACAGCTTAATCTTTCTCTCTTTCTTTATCTCTCTCTCTTTCTTTCTTTCTGTGCTGGGCATTGAACCCAAAACCCAGGCCTCATGCATGCTAGACAGGTGCTCTACCATTGAGCTACACCCCTTGCCCAACCTAGCTTTTCGTAAATTACCTTCCTTGGAACATTAGTTCCTGGAGCTATTCTTTAGAAAAAGCATTGTGTGCTTAAATTAATACAACAAATAATTTATTCTACATGTCTTTCTTCTTGAGAATTCACTGTGCACAGTAGCATTGCCTATTAGGACTCTGAGAAGGCTTGCATTAGGAAAAAAAAAACAAAACTGATTGGCCTTGTTTAATCCTGTAGTGCTCAGACTTCTTTTACCATGAAATCCACTGGTCTTGGGAAATGCATTAATGCACCTTATTTCACTAAGGACTCATTTTGAGAAACACTGCCTGAATCTATTCAACACACTTTCCAGAAAGAACAGGATAGATATTTTTTATTCCGAGGCATCATTTACGATTTACTTACTGGACTGAATGTGTCCCCTCAAAATTCATATGTAAACCCTAACCCTCGATGCAATGACTTTATATTAGGTCTTTGGGGGCTGGGGGTGTAGCTCAGGGGCAGAACGCTTACCTAGCATGCCCAAGGACCTAGGTTCAGTCCCCAGATCCCCAGAATAAAAAAAAAAAAAAAAGGAGTTGGGGCCTTTGGGAAGTGATTGGTTGAAATGGAGTCATGAGGGTGGAACTCCCATGATGGGATTAGTACGCTTAAAAGAAGAGGAGAATGCACCAGCGCTTCCTTCTCTCAGCATGTGAGAATATAGCAAAAAAGGTAGTTGGAAGAGGCCCTTAGTCAAGAACCTAACCTATTAACACCTCGATCATGGACTCTCCAGCCTCCTAGGACTGAGAGGAATGTTGTTTAAATCACCCAGTCTATGGTACTGGAGCCTGAGCTAAGATACCCACACTGTCATCCATTTCAAAGGGATCTAGATTTCTTAGTCAAAAAGGAAAATAGAAACTTCCTAAATCCTATCTCAGGCCTGATCCTATCACTCTTGGGAGGTATCTATCTGCACTCCCTACTGTGGTAAGCCTGCCTCTTCATCTGAATAGTTTGTTGACCCCCTAACTCAGTTCCCAAAATGAGATGTTACCTCATCTGTTCCATTTTCTGCTTCTCCTTTCAAGTCTGTCCAATTGTCTCTAATATGCTTCCTTTAATTCTGTTACAAATTGAGTCCCAGTTTCTCTTTCTTCCACCTCTTGGTTTGATTCATCAGCTTTTCCCTGAATGATTGCAGTGGACTCCTAACTGGCTTCCTTGCCCCTAGTATCTTCCAACTAGTCCGTATTTTTCCCTATAACATGACAGTTTCCTTAAAGTACAGCCCTGCCTGGCCACATCCCAGCTCAAAAGACTTCAGTGGCTCCTTGCTATTTACATAATAAGGCTAAACACTTAACTGACTTCCAGTGTCAAGTTGCACAAAAATAATTAAACTTCTTCTCTACCTGAACCCCATTGGCCTCTAAAGTTTGACATGCAAACAGACCTTCCTCTTCACTGAGAACAGTGGAAGGAAGTGTTTAAAATCGCTTACCTGTGCTCTCCAGGAAGTATTTCACGATCTGTGTTAATCAGCTTTCAGTTGCTATAATACCTGAGATAATAAATTTAGAAGAAGGAAAAGTGTATTTTGGCTTATGGTTTCAGAGGTCTCAGTCCAGGGTCACTTGGCCTTGTTGCTGTGGGCAAGTGATGGGCTGGTACATCTTAGCAAGAGCACAGGGTGGAGGAAGCTGCCCATTTTAGGTCGGCATGAAAGCAAAGAGAGAAGGGAATGGGCTGGTGTTCCAAAATCTTCTTCAAGGGCAAACTTCCAAGTCTCTCTCCACTGGGTCTCCATCTCCCAAAGAGTCTACCATCTCCCAACAGCACCTTCGGCAGGGGGGCTAGTCCTTCAGACATGATCTTCTGGGGGGCATAAATTGGGAGAGGTAGAGCAGGCCTGTGAGCACAGCACTCCAGGAGCACAAGGCAGGAGGAGCACGAGTTAAAGCCCAGGTGGGGGATTTAGGGAGACACTATCACAAAATTACAAAAAAAAAAAAAAAAAGAAGCAGGAGGGAGCTGGAGATGTAGCTCAGTGGGAAGGCCCTGTGTTCAGACCCTAGTACTACATACACACACACACACACACACACACACACACACACAATTCAAACCATAACACTATTCTCCTACTTAATGTCATTTATTCCAGTATCCAGAATTTATTTCATTTGTTTATTTATTTTTTGGTGCTAGGGTTTGAACTCAGGGCCTTGTGCTTGTTAGACAAGTGCTCTAACCACTGAGCTAAGTTCCCAATCACTTCTAGTGGCCAGAATTTAAACATTCTGTTTTACATCTTTAGTCTTTATCTACTTCCTTCAAACCTACTCAAGTCTCTCTTATCCTAAAATATAAATAAATAAAATCCCTGACCCAAATGTGGTCTCTCTCTCTCTTTCACTTTCTGTCTCTCCACTTTGCTGGGGACGCAACCCAGGACCTAGTGTATGGTAGACAAACACTCTACTACTGAGTTATGGCCCCAGCCCCAGATACACTCTCTTTCTTTTTCACATTATTGCAATATTTTTTAAAAGTAAAAATTAATGCACAAAAACCTCTGATGAATAACAGCATTTTTGAATAAAGATCAGATCAGCGATTCTGATTATTTCTTTTGCTGGAGGCACCAATATGATTCAGCACTGCACTGTTACTGAGCCTGTCATTATTATAATATTTGGTATTTTGAGTGGGGCATGGTGGTGTATGCCTGTAATCCAGCACTCTGGGAGGCTGAGCCAGGAAGATCCAAAGTTTGAGGCCCAGTCTGGGCAATTTAGCAACTTAGTGAGACCCTGTCTTGAAGTTAAAAAAAAAAAAATCATTTATTTATTTACTCATTTACTTATTTATTTATTTTTGAGGCAGGGTCTTGCTATGTAGTTAGGCTGGCATTGAACTTACTATGTAGCTCAGGTTGGCCTTGAGGATGCAGTGATCCTCCTGCTTCAGCCTCTTAAGTGCTGGATTACAGGTGTCTACCACCTCATCAGGCATTATTTTCATTTTTAAACATATTTTTATTTCATTTAAAAAACTTTTTATTAGTTCACGTTTGCAGTACATAATGAATACATTCATCATGGGGAGTTGGTACATGTGCATAACACACCTTAGTTTTTTTAGGTTGCCTTCCTCTCCCCTTCTCTCCTCCTCCCTCTATCTCTTGTTCCCCTTCCCATATGAAAAACATCTCCCCATTTCATATTATATATCATTTATTTTGATCTTTCATTTACTTGTACTTTAGGTTTCTCATGTAAGAGAAACCAAGCAATATTTAAGCTTATGGGTCTGATTTGTTTTACTTAATATTATGGTCTCAAGGTGCAACCATTTTCCCACAAATGACTTGAGTTTATCTTTCTTTATAGGTATATTCTTTTTTTGGTGGCCTTTTTTTAATTATTATTATTACTTTTTAATGAGACAGGGTCTTGCTATGCAATTTTCACTGGCCTTGAACTCACTGTGTAGCCCGGGCTGGTCTAAAACTTGCAGCAATCCTCCTGCCTCAGCCTCCCAGGGCTGGGGTTGCAGGCATGTACCACCAGGCCTGGCAGTGGCAGCAGATATATTCTTTTTTTTTTTAACCAGCAATGTAGTCCTCTATTATCAGGTATTATGTACTGTACATGATTGAATGTGTTTTACTTTTTTCTTTTTTCCTTGGTACCGGGAATCGAACTCAGGGCCTCATGCTTGTGAGGCAAACACTCTAAGCACTGAGGTAAATCCCCAGCCCGTGTTTTACTTTTTTTTAGCAATTCTTTTTGTTTTTTTGGAGGATGCTAGCACTCTACTACTGAGCTAATCCCCAACCCCAGCAATTCTTTTTTTTTTTTATTTTAATTTATTTTATTAGTACATGTTTGCAATTCATACAGTTTACAGTCATCTTGGGGAGTAGTTACATGTGCATATTACAGCTTTTTATTCTAATCTCCCTTCCTCCCCCTCCTCTCCCCTCTCCTCCTCTGGAATATATTCCCTCCTCTGGAATATATTCTATTTTTGGCCGGGGGTGGACGATGGAGGGCTGTGGGTACTGGGGTTCAAACTTGGGGCCTTGCGCTCACTAGGCAAGAGCTCTACCACTGAGCTAAGTCCTCAGTCCCTGGAAAATATTCTTATGACACTGTCTTATCTGTCTTTTTTCCTCCTTATTGCTTGCCCTCATTTAAAATCAATTTTATTACAGAGAAATATACTTTTAAGAAATATACCCATTCACCTGTGATCCCAGCACTCAGCAGGCTGAGGCAGGAGGATCACTGAGAATTTGAGGCCAGCCTGGGCTACGTAGGGAGAACCTGTCTCAAAAAAAAAAAAATTTAGCTCAGTGGTTAGAGCACTTGTCTTGCAAGCACAAGGCCCTGAGTTCTATCCCCAGAACCAAAAAAAAGAAAGAAAGAAAGAAAAAAAAAGACACCCCTTTCATCTGTACAATTCAGTGAGAGTGACAGATATGTAACTACACCTACACTCCCACGAACAAGAAATAGAACAGTGCTGTGCACTGCGGAAGTTTTCCTGTGTCCCTGCCCAGCCGATGCCCGACATCACCCGGTTCTCCAGAAAACTGCTGACTCACTTTCTGTCCCTCTGGTAAGCGTCCTCCCAGGCGTTCATTTGGATGGAATCACAGAGTATGTGCCTTTGGCAAGGTATTCTTAATTGCTGTGTCACAAATTACTCCGGATTTAGTTTAATTTGTCCTACACAGTTTCTGAGAGTTAGGAACCTGTGGGCACTGGATGAGTGGTTCTGGCCCAAGAGGTCTTGAGGCTTCAGTGAAGCCCCGGGTGGGGGCTGCAGTTTGGGGACTGGGAGGAGGGATTCGCTTCCAGCTGTTGGCAACAAGTTTCAGTTCCTCTCCAGTTGGGTTCTCATTAGGACCACTGCCAAGCTGGCTTCTCACAGACCAAGTGGGGTGAGGGAGAGGGACAGAGAGAGACAGAGACAGAGACGGAGGAGAAAGAGAAAGGCAGAGAGAAAGGGAGACATCGCTGCAGTTAAGGCATAGACTTTGACTCAGGTACTAGCGCTTCTGCCTTATTTTCATAGAATCAAGTTAGTAAGTGCAGCCCGCACTTAAGAAGGGATTTCAGGAAAGATTGAATTTTAGGAGGCGGGACAGATCGGGGCTGGTTGTAACAACAATATTCTCTGGTTCCCTACTGATTCATCCTCCTCCCACATGTGCCATATACTCACTACCTTCCACAGCCCTCAAAAATTCAGGTCATTGTAATATCCAAAGGCCAGAAATTTATAATCTAAATGTGATCCAGTTGTGAATGAGTCTCCTCAAGTATATTCTTTCTGTGAAGCTCCTCCAGCAAAATTTTTTTGTTTTGTTTTGTTTTTCTGGGGGGTGCTGGGGTTTGAACTCAGGGCCTTGAGATTGCTAGGCAAGCGCTCTACCGCTCGAGGTACATCCCTGATCCCGTAGTTTCTTTTTGTCCTATTTCCTGTGTGCTGTTGGTGATTGAACCCAGGACCTTGTGCACGCTAGGTAAGTCTGCTACTAGCAAACCACATCTGCAGCCAGCTCCTCATGGAGAAGGCACGTGCTTGCTTCAGCAGCACGTATACTCGTGAGTCCTTCTTAATCCTTAAACCTGTGATGTCTGTGAAACAGATAAATTATTTGTCCCCCCAATACACACATGTAGTGTGCAATGGTGGATCGGGATAGGACAATCACTGTAGACATTCCTGTGTGGAGAAAGAGGAAATAGAAGGTGCAAAGGCATTATTGACTCGTAACGATTCTGAAGTCCTCCTGAGATATATTGAGTTCCTTGATTAAAAATCAGTTGTATTTCTATGAATGATTCGCCTGCTCCTTGGTTCTCCTCTCTGAGTTATCTTTCCATTTTCACGAAAAGCACCATGTACATTTTCTTGGCCTGCTTCTTTCTGGTAAAATCTTGGGAGTCCAAGTTGGTCCTGGGGATACATTCCTGTAATTCCAGTACTCTGCAAGGCTGAGGCTGGAGGATCACGAGTTTGAGCCCAGCCCGGGCAACACAGGGATTTAGCAAGACCTTGTCTCAAAATGGAAAAAAAAAAAAATAATAAAAATAAAAAAAAAAATAAAAAGGAGAAAGGCTGTAACTACTCAGAGGCAAAGCCCTAGGTTCAACCCCATGTTGCTCTACTTTAAGTGTCTGCTTAGGGACCGTGCACTTAAGCTTCTTGAAAACCTTGTTGTTTGACTAAGAGAATCCATTTGTTAAACATTTAAGATCTTTAAGGGACTTTTGGTTTGACCAATCAATACTATAAGCTTTCAGATGTCTTCACAGAGTTGAGTACAAACACACCTTTGACTTTACCTGTCCCTGGATTGGATCTTTTCACAGAAGCCAGTTTTAAAATTTTAATTTTATTTGCTATCCATCTAGAGAGCCTAGAACTCTTCGAAGTTAGCTCTTTTCTAATCAACCTTCCAGTGGTTTATCCCTCTCTCTTGCTTTCTATAAGCAGCAAGAAGAAACCAGGTAGCAGTTTCAGATATAGATGATTAATCAATGTGGAGCCCATGGAAGATGGGCTTGAAACCAAATAAAATATGAGGACCCAGAAACTCTCATTTCACAAGGTGGGGCGGGGGGTGTGCAGAGCCAATGAAATGGGCACCTGAAAGTTCTGATGGTCGTCTTGTCACCATGAAGGAAAAGCTTTCTGAGAAAGAAACCAACACACAGCATATAAAACCAACACACAAATATCAATAGCACACCATACACCAGTAATGAACCCACTGAGAAAGAAATCAAGAAAATACCAACAACTTTCTTCACAGAACAAGAAAAAACAACCCTAAAATTCAAATGGGATCATAAAAGACTCAGAATAGCCAAAGCGATCCTGAGAAAAAGAGCCAAGCTGGAGGCATTGCAATATCAGGTTTTAAGTTCTACTACAGAGCTAAAATAACAACGGTAACAAAAGATTAGCAAAAAAAAAAAAAAAAAAAAAATGGTCTCCGCACAAAAGCAGACCTGTAATCTAAAGGAATAGGGCAGAAGACACTGAAACAAACCCATGCACCTACAGCCAACTGATTTTTTACAAAGGGGACAAAAACACAAGCTGGAGAAAAGACAGTCTCTTCAACAAATGGTGCTAGGAGTCAGGCAAGGTGGCACATGCTGGTAATGCCAGCACTTGGAAGGCCAAAGCAGGAGTGTTGCCGTGAGTTTGAGGTCAGCCGGAGCATCGCTAGCCTGAACTACATAGTGAGACCCTGTCTCAAAACCAAAACTGGCCAGGTGTGGTGGCGCATGTTTGTAATCCCAACACTCAGGAGGCTGAGGCAGTAGGATCACCTCAAGTTTGAGGTCAGCCTGGGCTACATAGTGAGAACCTGCCTCAAGAAAATAAATCAAAGCATAGGCCACATAGTTCAAGGCTAGCCTGAACTACATAGCAAGACCCTGTCTCAAAAAACCAAATAAATGGGGTTGAGGATTTAGCTCAGTGGTAGAGCACTTGCCTAGCAAGCACAAGGTCCAGAGTTCAATCCCCAGCACCTCCCCCCAACAAAAAATAAATAAGAATTTCAAAACCCAAAACAAAACAAAATGGTGTTAGGTAAACTGGATGTCCATCTACTTGCAGAAGATTGGAAATAGATCCTTATCTCTTACCCTGTCCTAAAATCAAATCAATATGCCCCCTTTTTCACCACTTTTAAATAAATTGTCCTGTAAATAAAATGTCTTCTCTTAATTAAAAAAAAATCAAATCAAAATGTATCAAAGACCTAGATATAAAAACACAAACTTTGAAACTGCTGGAAGATAACACAGGGAAAATGCATGGAGGCATAGGTACAGGCAAAGGCTTCCTTCATAGGACTCCAGTAGCACAGGAAATAAGAGCAAGAATCAACCAATGGCACTACATCAAATTAGAAAAACTTCTACACTGCAAAGGAAATAACCAACAGTGAAAAGACAACCCACAAAATGGGAGAAACACTTTGCTAGCTACTCTCCTGATAGAAGAGTAATATCTAGAACATATAATGAACTCAAATAAATTAATCCCAGGAACAAATGACTGAATCAAAAGATGGGCAAATGAACTTATAAATAGACACTTCTCAAAAGAAGAAGTGGGCATGGTGTTGCGCATCTGTAATCCCAGCACTCAAGAGACTGAGGCAGGAGGAGCTGTGATTCTGAGGCTAGCCTGGGCTACATAGTGAGACCCTACCTCAAGAAAATAAATCAAAAGAAGAAGTACAAGTGGCCAACAAGTACATGAAAAAGAAATCAACATCTTTAGTTATTAGGGGAATGCAAACCAAAGTAACTGAGATTACATTTTAACCCAAACAATCTTAACCCAATCAGATTGCCAAGAACACAAAAACCAACAAACGCTGGTAAGGCTGGGGTAAGGAGAGGCTCCTACACTGTCGGCGGGAATGTGAACTAGTACAAGCACTGTCAAAATCAGTATGGCGATGCCTCAAAAAACTAAAGATAGAAATTCCATTTGACCCAGCTATACCTCTCCTGGCTACATTTCCAAAAGAACAAAAGCCATCATACTCATGTTTATAGTAGCACAGTTCACAATAACTAAGATCTGGAAACAGCCTAGATGGGGGTTAACAGACAAATAAAGAAAGTGTGGCATATATACACTGTGAAATATTATTTAGCCACAAAGAAGAATGATACCATGTTATTTGCAGGAAAATAGATGGAACTTGACACAGTCATGCTCAGTGACATAAGCCAGGCTCAGAAAGTTAATTATTGCATGCTTTCTCTTATATGAGAAGCCTAAAATATAAATTAATTAATGAGTAAAATAAAAAGGATTAATGATTGGAAACTAGAAGATACACTCTTGGAGATAGGAAAGGGAATTAAAGGAGAAGGCAGAAAGGGGTGGAGTGTAAAGGGATTGAAAATGGGCACGATATGTTATATTTATGTACCAGTTTCCCCAAATGGACATCAGTGTTCTGCAATATAAACATGTACTAACACACACGCACACACACACCCCAAGACAGAGAACAGATCCCAGAAAGCACAATTGAGGGGAGCCGGACAACTTAATTTGTTCACATAGTTCACTGGGCTGTTTTTTTTTTTTTTAAACTTGAGATGGAATCTAGGGTTTTGCACATGCTAGGCAAGTGCTTTACCACTGAGCTACATTCTCAGCCCTGTCTTTTCTCCTTTCTCCTTCTCTTTCTTTCTTTCTTTCTTTCTTTCTTTCTTTCTTTCTTTCTTTCTTTCTTTCTTTCTTTCCTTCTCTCTCTTTCTTTCTTTCCTTCTCTCTCTTTCTTTCTTTCTTTCCTTCTCTTTCTTTCTTTCTTTCTTTCTTTCTTTCTTTCTTTCTTTCTTCCTTCCTTCCTTCCTTCCTTCCTTCCTTCTTTCCTTCTTTCCTTCTTTCTTTCTTTCTTTCTTTCTTTCTTTCTTTCTTTCTTTCTTCCTTCCTTCCTTCCTTCCTTCCTTCTTTCTTTCTTCCTTTCTTTCTCTATTCCATTAGTTATTGACTTTGAATCAAGGTCTTTGCTAACTTTCCCAGGCTGGCCTTGAACTTTTGATCCTCTTGCCTCAGTCTCCCAAGTAGCTGAGATCACAGGGATATACCAGTGTCCGGCTCTCTTTCATCTTTAGACATGGTCTTGCTAAATTTCTCACGCTGGTCTAGAACTCCTGGGTTCAAGTGAGACTCCAGCCTCAGCCTCCTGAATAGCTGTAACTAGAGGCACATGCCACCACACCTGGTTCTCCTTGGGTACATTTCCCACCACCATTACTATAGCGACAATATTAACAAACTTTCTGCCACTGTGTAACAAAAATTCCCCTTTCTCCAGTTTATGATAAGATTTTCCTCGGTTTCCTTTTTAATTCACTTGCAACCTGCATAGTCCATAGTTGCACTAATAGTATGCGCAATACTGTGAGCTTTCACTACCTCTCTTCCAAATCCTTAGTTTCTCCAGCCTCCCCTCACTTCCTGGCTCCAAGGTAAGTCCAATATTTTAGGTTTTTATTGAATGAGCTTCCCACTGCTGCCATTAAAAGCTGTTCATAAATTGTTATGCAAACATAGCTTTGAGTTCTACCCTTCCACCATTAAATTAGCATTTCTAAGAAAATTTTAGAGCCATCCCTGAGGACGCTGGAGAAGAAATGCTCTGATTAGACAGGCATGGGTCATGTGTGTAGCCACAGAGCCACAACACTGTCTGTCATACCTGAGTCACGTGAGCGGAGAATGTGGAGAGGGCCGTGTGCTTGGAAGAAAATCCATGTACTGTGGTCAGAAGCAGGTGGGATAGATGCAGGTAGGAAGATAACCCTCTCGATCCTCTTCCCTCCCCAATCCATCCCTTTTCCTGTGAACCACACTTCCGGAAACATCGCCTCTTAAGTGACAACATTCAGGTTACCTCTGACACCTGCCCCCATCCTCCAGGCTGGTGCCACATTCTTCTGACAGCTTTCCATGCCCCTGGTAGTATGGTTACCTCTACCTCCCGTAGCATCTGTGCCTGAGCACGACCACAGCGAGGCCCACTACTGATTTACTGGGAGGAGTCAAATTAAATACCAATCTAGAGGAAGATGGTACTGGGTCTCACTTTTATTTTGGAGCTGGTCACTATTAAATACAGCTCTACTAAGACCTCTGGGACTTAGGAGACCTTGAAAACAAAAGCAGGCTAGAAACTGGTCCTTCCTCTTTTTTCTCTCTCTCCTTTATTCTCACATTCATTTCCTCTCACACAAAGCAAGTGCTTTGCCAGTGCCCAAACTGCCTAAATGCAGAAACCCATTCAGCCCAAAACAAGACACAGGGAGAATATTTTTAAAATTGCACATCTGTGTCTCAATTTGCAAAAACTCGTTGAAGTTTATGAAAGGACTATTTAATTCTGTTTTCTTTCTCCCTTTTTTGGCTTCAACTGGGATTTGTTGGACCTCCGTCACATTAGCCTGAAGAGGCCCTCTGTTAATGCATTTAAATCTTGACCTACAGACCCCAGTGGGTGTACAATTCCCAGCCGAGCTGTGAGTGGAGCTCCATGTGGGGAGAACTTGGCCTCACCATACGTGGAGGACAAAGCTGGTGACACAAGACACTCTTTAGCAGGGGTAATTTTAGCTGGTCTCTTGAGTGAATATCAGATCTTTTTGAAAATCTGGTCTACTTTGTTGTTCTCCTAAAAATCTCCATCTCTCCCCTTTTATTTTAAGTACAACACTACCTCTTGATTTTCTACTTTAAGTATTCAGTGTCAGACAACAGCCACCTCTCTCTCCCTCTCTCTCTCTCTCTCTCTCTCTCTCTCTCTCTCTCACACACACACACACACACACACACAATGAGACTGATTTTAAAAGTGAGCCCACGCCTGCCTAACTTCAGCAAGATTGCCAAGTCAGAGAGGTACCTTCAAAATAACCTTTATGTGGGGACCTTGGCTTGTCTACACTCACGGTTACATATTCCACTTGTAGTTTGTCCCTGACTTGCTTCCGCAAATGCCTCCCATTGAGTTATGCCACTTATCACCTGCTTAGTATGTGACACTTCATCTGCCAAGACAAAAGTCATACTAGCCTTCCAGTGAATGAGGGCAAGCAAGGATTGCAACACAAAAAGTCTGGGCTTTTTCTTTCAATCTACTTCCGAATTCTGCTTTCCAGATCTTGCCTGTTACTGGGGCTGGCTGGATTAGGCATGTTACATGTAGGTTACTGAGGCAGAGCCTCCAATAAATGAGTCCTGATTGGTTGGACAAACTGCCTTGGAACGCAAAATCCCTGACAGTAAATTTGATTGAAAAGAGTGACTGTGATTAAAAACAAATGTTCCCCAGCTACCAAAAATGAGGTCACTGCGTTTTCAGGGTACTTCTATAGATTTCTCAAAAGCAGAATATTTTTTTAATGAAGTGAATGAAATTCTTTTGAAAGTGAGAAGCTGACAGCTTTGGTGAGGGCCAGAAATAGAAGGCAAACACTTAATAGTGAGACTTTATACCCTGCTGCTTCTAGTGAACTTCAGGCCAGGTCACAGCCTCGTGCTCTCTCAAAGCTGGAGAAGTTTCGGACACTCTGTTTGTCAAAGAGAAGATCACTATGTAAAAATCTCAAAACTCCTGTTCATGTTATGAGAACTGTGGATTTGGCTTTGCAGGTAAAAAAAGAAAAGGGCTAAGTGATTCTCAGTCTCAATATTTCTCTTCCAGTCTGTCTTCCCCACCCTAGCTGTATCACCAACAAACAAAACCCGAATCCCATCTAGCCTGAGGTTATTTGGCAGTTTTAATTCTCAAAGATGTATTTTCTCTTTCCACGGAGGGGGAGGGTGTTGAGTAGTGCCATGAGTTCATAAAAACAAGTCAAATCCATGGTTATAAATTTTCATGGCAATTTACAAAAGCAAATCTGATCATGTTACCCTCCTGCTTGGAATGCTTCAAAGATTCTCCATAGATTTCACGTTTAAACCCAAATGACGTAGCTGAACTTCTCAGATCCTTTGTGATCTGACCTCTGCCCGACTCCCAGCCTCTGTCTCTCCACCCCTCTCCCATCCCTGTGGTCTTGCCAGTCAGAATGAATGGTGATTTCACCGCGGGCCTCCCCTATGCTGTTCCCTCTGCTGGCAGAGTGCGTTCCCTCCTTCTTTCTGCACCCGGTCTAGGCCAGCTGGTCCTTTCAGTCTCTTACCTGCCCCAACCCCCAGCACCACACACACACACACACACACACACACACACACACGCACACGCACCCCTTTCAGACAGTTCATGGGTGTCTTGTTCAAAGGCTCTTCCTGGGAGAAGCTCAGTACTATCACAATGATCTTGTCTGTTTCCCTCTCTGATCTGATTCCTGTTGCCTGTCATATACCTCCAGCTCCTGTTTCAGTCCCTAGCACAAAATAAGTGCTCAATGATTTTTATTGAATAAAATAATTGAGTTGCCCCTTTCCATTTCTGGAACACATCTTGTCTGTAAATGCCTTGCAGTGCTGTGTGTGTGTGTGTGTGTGTGTGTGTGTGTGTGTGTGTGTGTGGTGCTGGGGATCAAACCCAGGGCTTCATGCAAGCTGCGCATGTGCTGTACCACGGAGCTATACACCCCCCACCCAGTACTTTTTTCTGATCAATGAGTTTTATATGATAAGGAATAGGAGTTTCTAGAGCTCTTGAAAAGGCTTTCTAATACAGGAAAGGGTTGGACTTTCTAATATAGGTCAGCCCTGGAGATTGGGTGACAAGATATTCTTGAGCACAAGCTAGACACTCCCCTCGGCACTTTAACGTGTATTTTCTCTTCTCATTTCCTTAGTAACTTTCCACTGTAAGTTTTGTTTTCTCTATTGCACAACTGCCCAAAGCCCATACAGGCAGGAAGTGGCAGAGTTGGGATTCATTTCCAGATCTTTATGATTTTAAAAATCCCATTCTCTTGCCACATAGTCTGGATATACAACTTCTTCTCCTTTCTGTAGGAGGATCTGGGTGAAGGGAACATTTCTGGTTTCTGTCTTTTGAAAGAAAAAAAGTGTAGATGATGGAGACCTGCAGGAGCCTAGATATGCCTGGGGTTGGAGCACAAGGCTATCCTGATGCTCCTTGATCTCTGAATTTACTCATAAATTTCAAGTTCATAGAAAGAGGTTGACACAGAGATAATGGGGAGAACCTCAACCAAGGACAACTTTTTCTCCAGTGCTTGGGGAATTGCATCCAAGGCCTTCTATATGGGAGGCAAGCACTCTACCACTGAGCTACTGCCAGCCCTAGGACAAACTTTTGACAAACTTTTAATTTCATTTAAGATTCTACAAATCTGTGTCATTGTTTTTAGTAGCACATGCACTACTTGTATTGGTAGTTTATTTTTGGCCAGATCACATTACAGAAAATATTTAGTAATCCGAATAAACCTGTAACTGCATTTTGGATGCCTTACACACATCTTTCCTGAGTTCCTGCGTATGATGAAGAGCAGAATTAAACAGGTGCGCTTCCACCTACGCGACCATAGGATTGTTTCTACAACAGCGCCTGTGAGGCTTGGTCAGCTGTCCCTAATTCCAGGGACCAGCCCAGTTTGTCTCCTCCAGTGTAGAGCAGCTGACCTTTCTCCCCAGGGCTGTCCATGCCAGCCGACCAGAGTTTGTGCAACCGGCTACACCTTGGCAAACCCTGGCCTGGGATTAACTTGGCAAGGAGGCTGTTCTGAAATTTCTCTGACTCATAACTTTGGGGTTAACTCTAAGCACCAAGCCCCAGCCCTGCCCTCCTTTGCTTTTTCTCTGTGCTGATTCACATTGGGTTGGGATTTTATTGTAAGTAGTCATAATTGTGTATGGGTGGAACTTGGATTTTAAAAATGACAGGATGCCCAGTCCAGGGCTTCTGTTAGCTTTGTTAGTAATTGAGTGATTTTTCTTAATTGAATAAAAGGACGGAAGGAAAGAAAAGAAGACAGGAGGTAGGGAAGAAGAAAGAAAGAAGAAAGAAGAAAGAAGAAAGAAGAAAGAAAAGAAGAAGAAGAAGAAGAAGAAGAAGAAGAAGAAGAAGAAGAAGAAGAAGAAGAAGAAGAAGAAGAAGAAGAAGAAGAAAAGAAAAGAGTCCATGGACTCAAGCTGAAGCCTAGTGTTTTCCACTCTCTATGGTTTCTCCAACCTTTGGAAGGCCTTGTCTGGATTGAGACCACAGGAAAGGAAGTCAGGTGTAGAAGAGAGTGTAGATTTGGGAGTCAGCATGTCTGAATAATTGTCTGATTATGGACAAGTTATTTAACCTCTTTGAATCTGTTCCCTCAACTGTAAAGCAGCAACAATAATATTTATCTGTAGGCAAGATGGTTAGGAATACTATTTATCTGGCAAGATGGTTAGGCATACTATATGTAAGTGCCTGGCACATTAGAATGCATTTAATAAATAGCAAATGATATTGGTATAGTGATGTTTACTAAGAGGGCCTTTGAAGCAGTGAGAATGTAGCTTCTCAGAGGAGACAGTGAAGGTTGGAATTTCATTCCTATTAAATTATGGCAGATGGTGGAGACTGGGGTATGTCTAGCAGCATAGCAGTTAGGTCCCAGGGACTAACTTGGCCTGTGAGAAAGCCCAAAGCAGTTAGTATGAGACAGAATCGAACAATAAACAGAAGCCAAAGGCTGTGGGAAGCAGGAGAAATGGGATAAAGGGATCTGTTTTAGGCCAAGCAGCAGGTCCACGTAGTGAAGGACAAATCCTTTGCAAATTGCATAAATCACTACAACTTGGTTCTCTTCTCTGCATCTATTTCTTTGGGTTGTTGTGAGGGTTGGTGGAAAGTGTCCAGCACAAATAAAATGCTTAGTAAAAAGTTACCTCGGATGTTAAGAAGAGGCGAGTTGGTGTTGGGGATTTAGCTCCGTGGTACAGTGCTTGCCTAGCAAGCACAAGGCCCTGACTTCAAGCCCCAGCAGCCCCTCCACAAAAACGAAGAGGAGAGTTGAACTTTATCAAGTTCATGTGTAGTATGGCATAGACTTTGGAGCAATACTGCACTGCTGGGTTCAGGCCTGAGCTGCACTAGATCAGCCTTGTTCTCTCAACTGTAGAATGGGTATCATAATAGCTTCCTTATCTGAATGTACAGAATGCAGGAAGGAATACATTTGAGTTAATATAGAAACTATTTAGAACATTCTTGGCATATGGCCAAGTACTCAATAAATATTGGTTAAATAGAGAGGTCAGTGCTGGGACAAGAACAGAAGACAAAACCAAGGAATAGGGTAGGAAACAAAATCAACTAGACAAACTGAGGCATAAAGAAACAAAGCAGTAATGAAGCAAGCGCTTCGAAGACAATTGTGCCGAGTAGAGCCACAATATTCCTGTTCAAGTCATTTCTCTATTTTCTTTCTAAATCGGCTGCAGGGAGGTGGGCACAGCAGTGTGAGCTGAGGGCCAGGATGCGGTGGACAAAGTCCTTCCAACTGGCCGCAGATCCAGGAAGACACCCTGTTCGCAGCAGGACAGCAACCCCAGTTTCCGAAGCTTCCCAGATCCGGCGGGCTTGACCACGTGAAGACCAGTCCACGGGGAAGGGCCACTCCTCGGAGAGCTCCAAAGCCATTTTCAAGGCCACCTTACTGAGATGATGGGAATCCCCGGCCACTTCTGCTGTCTGACTCTGGTGCACTAACGTGATGTAAAATATTCAGATCCCAGTGATAAAGCCAACCATGCGAATTCCTGACAGGCAGATTGAGGGCTATTATCTGTAATTACGGTTGCCTGAATCCACGCCAGTGAGACCCTGTTTTCCAGCAGTCAGCGATAGCAGCTGCTGCCTGGTGCCAAACGCATCAGAGAAAGTCCCGGAAATGGAGATGAGATGTCCTCACCCAGTAGTCCTGCAGCCACTGTGCAGAATACATTGTCTCCTCTTCTTAAAACATTCAGATGACTCCTGTCGCCCTCAGACCAAGCTCTCAGTCAGGCTTCTCATCATCTGGCCCATCACCATCTTGAACTTCTTTCTCCAATAGCCTTCATTTAAGCTCTGCTGAATTGCTTGTTGGTAATGAGCAACGTTAAGTCCCGATTCCTTATATTGCCCTTCATTAAGGTGCTTTCCTGTCTGCAATTTAGTACTACAGCTTGGAATTACCTCATCACTAACTCCAGCTCATCCTTAAAAACTCAGCTGTGCCTACTGGCACATGGTGGCACATGGTGGCACAGATCTGTAATCCCAGCACTCTGGGAGGCTGAGGCAGAAGGATGGCAAGTTTGAGCCCAGCCTGGGCAACGTAGTGACTTAGCAAGATTCTGACTCAAAATAAAAAAATGAAAAGGAATGGGGACGTAGTTCAGTGTGAATGTCCTGGCTTCAAACCCCAGCACCACAAAAACAAAACAAAACAAAACAAAAGCTATGCCCTCTTCGCTTCTCTGAGAACCCTTTTTTGACTTCCTGGAGCTGGAGAGTATTCTTTTCCTATGCTTTTGTAGAGTTCACATAACATTATGCCACTATTCTTTGTATTATTTGCTGTTCTCCCCTAATAGAATACAAGCTCTCTGAGGGCAGGCACCACATCTTACGCTATTTTCTTTGGACCCTGCACAGTATTTGCCAAAACTGAGTGCCCATCCAATAGATGCTGGCAGTACAAGTAAATAACATCTCCCTTGCTTAGAGCTGATGAGATTGTTCTTTCACTTGGCTAGATCAAAAGATTCTTCTCTTTGAATCACTGCTCACACCTACTCTTAAAAATCAATCGTTGAAAGCCCACGAAAAGAAACACACTGGTTCACTGAGGATAAACACATCATATGTTTTCCTATTTTTAAGCTATTCAACCTAAAGGGGTTGGTTCCCTAGGTGCAGAAGAAGGTATCAAGACTTAATGAACTTCATCGCTTCTGTTTGCTCATGGCACATTATAGAGGTTACATTTAAATATGGCTTAGTATTAATCTGCTTATTGTCATTAACAAAGTCTAAAGGTTTTTATTCACTTTCTACTTATAGCTTAAGGAATTACTATTTTAAGTAGAAGTATAAACATATTTATCCAAATGACGGGATCCCCTCACTATAGACCCCACATTGCCTGTAATGGTATTATGGCTATTTGAAGTATTTTTGGGTTTCTCTGTTTTTTGTTTTTTTTTTTGCTTTCAGAGATAGGTGATGGTCCTTACTAAAAGAGTGGTCTTATTATTTTAAACCCAAATATGACAAAGAAAATAATGTTATCCAATGAAATATCCACTTAATTTAACTTCTGGAAACAGTGTAGCATTTCCCAAGGGTTGAATATACACATCACTAGTGGGAAGTCAGATATATTAGTTAGTACTCATTTTTTAATTAAAAATTAGTATCTATGTAATTATTTTAGTGAATATTAACTATATACTAACCATACACTATATACAGTTAATAGGCACATCAAACCCATAATTTCATGGATATTGCTTAAGGAAAAGCTATACTTATTTAAAGAAAACCTCGATGAGTCAATTTGCTGAAATAGATTGAACGATAGTGCACGTTATGAGGATAAGATAAAGACTGGGAAGGAGGCACATTAGTGATTGAACTGTGAGAAACACTGATGGAATGAAAAGAACCGAAGTTCTGGGGCCCAGTTATTTTCCTTATTAGCCGAGGGTCTTGTGGGCAAGTTACTTCACCTCTCTAAGCCCTATTTGTTTATCTGGAGAATGACAGTGAGTGCAGTGGTAATTAGAGATAAGATTCATGGGAACTCAGCATAGAACCTAAGGGGCACCATGGTAAGAAAAATTTCCCTTTAAATCACATCCACTCTTACAGGACAAAGATATTGAGTCTATTTGAGCAAATTGCCACCAGCTCAAAAGGGAAAACCAGAGCCATTCATTAAATGTGATGAGCAAAGGGTGGCAGCTCAATGCTTTCTTTGAAGGCTCCACATATTAATTTGAACCTATGCACTTGGCCATGTTTGTGAAGGCATCAATCATACAAGGAAGGAGCCAAGTAGTCACACCTTATATAATATTAAATAATTGATGCTGCCCTTGAACTTGAGGAGTTTCTCAACTCCCTAGACACTAGGCCAAGAAAAGTCTATCCTTTGCTGACTCATAAAATCTCTCTGTCTCTTGTTTGGCCAACTAAAAGTCATAGCCGAGATCATAGCTCAATTCTAAAACTCTGTATTATCTTACCGACTACTTGCTCTTCCCATTTATCTACACCTCTTATGCTAAAGTATACTTGCCCTGGTCTCGATATTTTTTTAGTCTCACTTTACTGTTTTATTATATAGATTCTCATTTTTTATGTGTTCAATGAGAAAGGAAGAGTACTTGAATGTCTCAGCTCAAGTTGTCGTATCGAAACAGCATATATGTCATGATTTAACAACAGAAATTATTTTTTTCCACAGTTCTGGGGCTGGAAGTCAAAGGTCAGGGTGCAGTGCGGTCAGGTTCTGGCGATGGCTCTTTCCTGACTTACAGATGGCCACCTTCTCACTTTTTCCTGACATGGAGGGTGTCTCAGCTTAAAAGGACACTAAAAGCCTAACCCAAATACTATCACACTAGGGGATGAGGCTTCAACACATGAATTTGGGGGACATTCAGTCTATAGTATAGCCTATAGACATTCAGTTTATAAAAACATTCAGTTAATAACACATGGCAATAAATATCATGTCATCTTTGGCCAGGAGCCAGCAATTGATCATCTGTGTCTCACCAGAATTTCAGGCCAGAAAAGGCATTTTTTTTTTTTTTTGGATCGCCATTGTAAAAGCAGGGAGCATACTCAAAGGGGCCAAAAATATTGGTTTTCATACTGAGCCAAGGCTATATCCTTGATTGTCCCTTAGCCATCATGGATTCACAAAAGATGAGCAAGACAAATCAGTTTGTGAGTTTTCTTTCTCCTTTTAGTAAGTCACTCTTTGTGTGTGTAACAAGGTCCTGGAATGTGGCAAGAAAGTGCTAGATGATATAATCTCATCTAATACAACAGTATTCATAATGGAGAAATTATTATTCCCTTCTTCTAGTTGAGAAATTGAATCTCAGTAAGATTAAGTAATTGGCACAGCATCAAGTAACCCAGAGTTGAGGAAACCCAGATTTGAACCTGAGTCTGTCTGAATCCAAAGACTCTGGGAAGAGTCCACATGTCTAGAAGCCCTTCCAAAAGTTTTGGCCAAAAGTTCATTTACTCATTGAACTAATACACATTGGATTCCTATCTGTGCCTGGGTTTATGTAGGCAACAGTGGTGAATAAAAGACACCAATAATTATTATTATTATAGTCCTGGTCCTCACAGAAGACAGATAATGAAAACAAAAACCATAATGAGCAAAATAAGTAGCACATCATATGTGATAATTCAAAATTAAAGCGGGGGGAGAGGGACAAAGACTGCTGGGCTGGAGGGAGTGATCAGGAAAGGCCCTAATGAGGAGATAAGACATGAAAAAGATAAGTTCTGTAAGAATGTTATTAACTTTGTGGCCCCAAAGGCTGAAGAGACTCTTTCTCTTGCAATAGACATGCAAATAGACTCAAATTGACTGCAGTAAAAAGTCAGAAAATATCAGCTCGGGGAATTTTAAAGTCCAAGCCAGGCTGAGGATTTAGTTCAGTGGTTACAGTGCTTGCTTCGCAAGCGCAAGGCCCTGAGTTTGATCCTCAGTACAAAAAAAAAAAAGACTGATAAAGTCCGAGCCAGGCTGGATCCAGGGGTCAAACAGTGTCACTAGGATACAACCCACTTTTTCTCCATGTGGAAGCAAAATGACTGACAACATCTCCAGGCCAACGTCCTGCTCTGTTCAAACCCAGAAGGAAGAGGCCGTGGCCTTCTACCCATAGTCCAAGCAAAAATCCTACTGTGTCTCCTTGGGTCATAGCTCACTGGGACACATCACTGTGATCAGGAACACCAGGCGGCGACAGGCCAGGCTGAGCCACTGCCTTCTCCTGGAGTCAGACAGAGAATCCACCTGCCAAGGAGCAGTGAGGGACCCCTGAGGAAATGTGAGGTGTTGCCAGAAGCAAATGAGTAACTGCAGAGTGGAGAAGGCAACAAGTACTCCCAGTATCTCTGATCTCAAAATAATTTCTTTCATCCTATTGTGTGCAGTGTTCATCCAGGGTGCTCATTACCAGAAGGCGGTTCAGCACAGGTTTCTCCCCAAGACAGGATCTGCGGTGAAGACGTTGCCAATCAGCCTAGGGCTCTTGTGCTCAGTTCAGATGGAAATCATGAATAGGCAAAGTGCAGCTCTGCTAGCAGTCCTGATGTCACCAAGTGACACCCCATACTGCCGAATGCCCACAGCTGACACAGCCAGCTGCTGGTCATTTCTGGACTGGCTTGTGCTGGACATCAGATGTTGACTCTGTGAGCTGCGGGTCTCTGGAGCTCTTCAGTCCTAGTGTTTACTACTCTTTCTTTGGGACTGACTTCTGTCCACATTACTCAGGATAAGAACCTGCAGTAGATTTACAAGGAATTTTGGAGCCCACACTGCCCAAGAAATAAGCCACGAGGAGGTCTATAGGACCACCAAAGTGAGTCTGTATTTCAACAGGATCTGTGCTGCAATACAAGGTCAATACACTGCAGGGAGCCCTCTTAGACCAACCTGAGAAGTGGCTGGGGGTACAGTGTATGCAGCAGTTACAGGCATGTGATTGGTCCAAGGGTTACTTGTTAGAAGGTGCCGGGCTCCAGGACAGCTTCAGCATCATGGCGGCATCCAGTGAGGGAGCAGGGCTCAGACCAGGGAATCTTCTGGAAGGCTAGCTGTGGGAGTTGAGGATGTTAACCATGGGCCCAGACCCCTCCCTTTCTCGTCTTAGCTGTGCCAGGGTGCCCTGACCCTTCTTCAGAAAGGGAACAACAGCATCTGAAGTGTTGGGGGAGGGGAGGGGTGCCACACTGAGCATCGAGTCACTCCTGTTGGGGTGGAGTGGAGAAGAGTGGCTGCTAGATAATTAGGGAAGGCACAGGAGCAAGTTGTCCCAGTCCATCGGCGGGGAGGCAGCCAAGGGAGGCAAAGGGGAGCAGCAAGACAGCCACCGGCTAAGCTCAGTGTCAGAAGTTCACGCCTTGAGTCTTCTTCTATTCACATTAACTTGCTTACTCACAAGGCCTGATAACACTATGAAGACAAAGTCCTGACTTCTGAAAACAGAGCCGCCTACTTTAGTAGAAACTCACTATTTTCCTAGGAAGCTATGTTCTCCTACTTTCCACTCCACCATTTAATTGCTGGGAGACTGTGGGCAAGTCCTGTGATTTCCCGAGGCTCAGCCTTCTCACCTGCATAATAAGGGTATTAATAAGAGTCAATAAACAGTCATGTATTCGCGTCGAGCTAGTAAGGGCCTGGCATACAGCAGGGCTCAGAACAAAAAAACAATTTTTTCCCTTCACTTCCCTGCTCCCTTTTTCCAGGAGGCCATTATCAGACCTCCCCAGAGTCCATGTTGTGCAACTTGCAGATAAACCAGTGAAAGAAAAAGAAAAAGAATGAAAAGGATGGGCAAGCGAACCCTGGGGCAGAGCCTGGGGATGTGTAGTTGAGTGGGAGATGATAGGCTTTGGAATTAGCCTGGGTTTCGAATCTCAGTCCCATTGCTTGTTAGGAGGCTTTGGGAAAATTATTTCGCATCCCAATCCCCACAGTGAGAAAAACAGTTACTGCTGTTTATGGCTGTTGTGAGGGTTAATTGAAATAATAATGTATATAAGGAACTCAGCACAGGGGAGGCCTTCAATGAGACTTTTGTTCTCTTTGTTTTGAAAAGTAATTAATGCGTGGGTGAAATGTGATTGATAATCAGGAATCTCATGCGAAAATGCCCTCAGAGAATTATCTAGTTCTCCGAAGGCAGAAAGGCCCAGACCTTTGCCTTTTTCTCCTTTTCTGCTTGTGTAATTTTTTTTTTTTTTACTTCTACTGAGGGCCGAGCAGAGGACATAAAAGTCAGCCGACAAAGGCGTACTTACAACTTGTTGTACACAAAGAGAATGCTATATGTGATGGGTGGGAAAGCAAAGAAACAGAAGGTATAATAATCCTTGTCCTCGAAAAGCTCCTGACCTAATTAGAGGAAATAAAACTTGCAAAAGAGGCTATTTAAAACACTCCTGAGCAAAACAATAGCCTGTTCACCAATCCCCAAGGTAGCTGGGGAAAGAGTGACCAGAGCTGGGCGTGAGAAGTCAGGAAGGCTTCTGAAGCAGAGACAAGCCAGGGAAGAGGCCCCGGCAGAGGCCCTCCTGTGTGGGATGGTGACCTCACTGACTTATCTGCGCCAGGAAGGGACTGTGGGGAGGTAATGAGATAACAAGTCAAGAGGCTCTTGGGCAACTGAATGAGGTCAATCGCAAGTTGGTGTTATTACCTGTTCCTGGCACTGGCGGCACAAACGAATCCAAACAGTTTCCCCAAAGCAGACTTGTTGGAAAGAGGAGCTGAAACTCTCTCAAGATGGGGACCATTCCTATTATCGTGGTCTTACTTAAATCTGGCAATTCATCTGCCGTGGTAAGCTACATTTCTCTGTATAGACTCACAGGGAACCAGAACGGGACGCCCATCCAGGGCTGTATGTCAGCATGGACAAGTAAGGGTACCACCTCTTACCGAGCTCGGATCACAGGACCTGCCACCTCACCAACCAAGGTCAGAGGGTGCTGAAGGACGCTGGTTTCTCAAGCCCCATCTTGGCTTCTGAGTACAACATTCCTGGTGGCTTTTCTCCACAGCTGGGTGACATCATAGCTTGCTGGTTATGGGCACGGATTTGTCCCTTACTGGCTATGTGAAATATATCTAGCTAAACACAAGGACGATGCTAATCATGGTCAATCTCTCCTATAATTGTTGCAAGGTAATTAATTTAAAAGACAGTACAGTGTCTGGCACATCATAACCACTTACTAAATATTTCTTCTTAGCCAGGTGTGGTGGCACAAACCTGGAAGCCCAGTACTTGGGAGGCTGAAGCGGTAGCATTGCTGAGACACAGTAGAACACAAGCCTCTATGTCTGTGCTCACTTTTTTGTTTTTTGAGTATGCAATTACTTTTAGAGAATTGTTGAAATGGGCCTTATATTTATGTCTGTGAGACATAAACTAATATGCACACATAATTATACATATAAATAAATGGCATCATGTTCAATCATTTGCAGTATGTAATTTTTGATAGGCTGAACCAAACGCCACTAGGGAGAGAAAACTCAACAATGATGGCTTCAGCACTTACTAAATGCATGATCTGGAGAAAGTTACTTAACCTCCTATCTCGGTTTCCTCACTGTGAATTTTTATTGTTATCAAATTTAGAGAGTTGTAACGGGACACCAATGGGGATGCCAAAGGGAGTGCGCCTGGCAGACAGATGTTAAATGACTGTTAAATTGGGGTCTAGAGCGCTGTCATCAAAGTCTTGGTTTCTTGTCAGCACTTTTACTCTCTAGAACAGTTCGGAAGAAATTACGTGTGAAGGGAAGACTTGGTGAGAAAGAAAACTGGCTGGGTGAACATATCTGATCCTTGATGCAAGCCTAATAAATGTAATGACACTTGGGGGAGGGTGACGGAATGTAATGACACAGAGGAGGGCAGGCCTGCAGCCGACCTTGGTGGGAGGTTTCACAACTAATTGCCTCTGTGGCAGTACTAGGTTGTTTGCTTAGCAGGTTTTCTGACCTGGAAACACTCTCTCTGGACCACGGCTGACAGGCAGAAACACCTGGATCCTCCAGGTCCACTGGCCTGCGAGGATGGAGGGTGGCATTCTGGGCTGTGAGGGAAGACACCCGTCCCAGTCTCTGCTTTCCATGGCTGTGCCATTTCATCCAGGTCCCAGCGTCTGGGAATCAACACCCTTGTTCTCTAGAGTCTTCCCAAGCGCTAGCGTATTTTAATTCCATGAATGTGGCTGGGCAGAGTGACACGTGCCTGCGATCCCAGCATGTTGAGAGTAGGAGGATGGAAAGTGCGAGCCCAACCTGGGCACTTTAGCTACTTTGAAAATAAATAAATAAATAAATAAAATAAAAAGAGGGCTGGGCACCTAGCTCAGGACAAAAACCCTGGGTTCAATCCCGAGTACTACGCACACATCCCCACAAAAGAGACCTTTTTAGTTACATGAATGTGCAGCTTGTTTCCTTGCTGAAGAAGACAGTCCTCATAGACAAGGGCAGTGCCAAAATGAAATCGCCTCATTCCGTTATGAAATACTTCTGGCTCTCTGAATGGAGAGGGGCGGGATTCAGATGGATGAATAATGAGGATGAGAAAATCAGTCTTTAAAGCCAGGGCACAGAGTCTGGTCTTTAAGGACTTGGTGGTGATGGCCTGCCTGCTGCCTAACGCCCCCGCTCCCATGGTCTGTCTTAGGTCTCTTGGTCGGGGAGTTGTTTTTACTCTCGACATCCCAGACTGGCTTCTCTCTGTTCCCAGGCGCCCGACTGGGGAGCCCGCGCCCTCTCTCCACTGGTTCCTGTGGACCGACTGATGTGTCAGAGCAAGTCAAGTCATGGGGAAAGCACGCGCTCTGCTACGTGCTCCCCAAACTGGTCCCTCCTGGGCTGTTTTCTCTGGAAACCAGCTCGGTAACTTGTCAAACCTCAAAACAAGAGATGTCCCTCCAGTGCCACAAGGACTGTTGGTTCCTGGGTGCTGTCATGTCTGGGGGCAAATATAAGGGTCTCTCCCGAGAGAAGCTGTTCAATGGCGGTGAGACTACAGCGGAGAACTTTCCAGCACAAAGTATAATCGCCGTCTCCACATTTTCACAGTGTTTGGTCATTGGCGCATTGCCTCAGTTGCTGACCTCACAGCAGTACTCTCTGGGTGGTGTTATTCAACCCAATTTACAGATGAGGAAAGTGATGTTTAGGAAGATTGAGATATGCCCAAGGGCATTCACAAAGAAGTAGTGAATCCAGGACCTAAATTTCAGTCTTCTGACTCCAAGTTCAGTGTTCTTCCCATGAATAGAACAGAACCAGGAAGTCAATTCAAATCCATGTGAAGAATTCTGTGAACACTTCTTGGTCACCGATCTCATGACTCATCAGCCCAATCTGTTGGCCAATATCATTTTTATGGCGGTTTAGTCATTTTCCTGACACTCATGGCCCATGCAGAGGGAAATTAGGCAGATAAGTTACTAGGGCTGCTGTTTCTTAAGAAGTGCACATTCCAGAGAAACAATTCAAGTGAGAGAACAATATTTGAAGTTTGGGGGTTTCGGGTTTGGCTCCGTGGTGGAGCGCTTGCCTAGCAAGTGCAAGGCCCTGAGTTCAATCCCCAGCACTAAAAAAAGAAAAAAAAAATTGATGTTTCTATCTTAAAGTGGGAACAGAAGAGGGGGTAGAAACTAAAAACAACAACAAAACACTTCTTAGTAGAAAAACTGTTCCATTAAGGGAAGCAAAGTCACTAATATATACAAATATTTATTTAGTCCCCACCAGCAAGTAACTTATAGTTCCATGAGGGAGATAAAAAAGTCACTACATAGGGGTTGGGGATTTAGCTCAGTGTCTAGCACTTACTTAGCAGGTGCAAGGCCCTGAGTTCAATCTTCAGCACCCCCCAAAAAATGTCAGTACATGATTACAGCAAAATGTGGTAAGTGCTCCAGGATAGATGCATCTACAAAGTTTTGTTAATTCCTGGAGGCAGAGAAGGCTTAGGGAAGAGGTAATATTTTACCTGCATTGTAAATACTGACAAGTAATTAAGGGGGACATGCATATTTCAGAAGATTGTCATCACCATCAGCCCCATCACCATACAGTTACTTCCTCTATACTAGGAAACATGTCCTAGACATTATACCAAATATTCCGTATACATTAAAACTCACTTGCGCCTCAGTATCAGCCTCAGGAGGTACTGGGATTATCCCTGTTTTTTAGAAGCAGACTGATGAAACAGCTTACCCAAAGTCCCTTAGCTAGTAAGTGGCACAGTCAGGATATGAACCTGAGCCACCTGACGCCAGAGATCCTCCGGAATAACGCAAGCCACCTCTGGTGCGAAGAGGAGAAGGTGTGTGTGGGTGTAGGCGTGAAGAGCGGGAGCATTTCGGTGTGGCTGAAGCAGGGCACACAAATCGTGCCTACCTTTGTTATTCTCCAGTCCCCCTCTTGGTACCCGTTTTCCCATTTCTCCTTCCTTTCATGCAGCTCTACTTTGAATCTATAGCTTGAATTTTGGAACCACATCAGTATTGGAGACTTACAGTAGGTTGAAAATCTGCAAAAATACCAGCTCATGGTTATAACCTCTTTTTCTTAGTGGTACTGGGGATCGAACCCAGGGCCCTTCACACTGAACTACATCCCTAACCCATTTTGAATTTTTTGTTTATTATTCTGAAGCAGGGTCTCACTAAGCTGTCCAGGAAGGGCCTGAACTTGCAATCTTCTTGCCTCAACCTCCTGGAGTGCTGGGATTACAGGCATGCACCGCCACCCTGGCTACAACGTCTTAAAGATAGGTATTTTTTTCTTTTCTTTTCTCTTGCTCTCATAAGCCCCCAAAATCTCATTCCCTTCAGTCCCAGGGGGATATAGTACGAAAGGCCAGTTTACTTCTGGTTCACATGGACTTGAGGGGGTGACTGTGGAAACTCTGGTAATCCTTCCGCCCCCAGAATCCATCAGAATCACAGCTCAGTTTCACAGTTTGGATAATCCAGATTGAGAAATGCCTTCTTAGAGAAATGATTTTGATGTTCTGTTTATTTCTCTGGATTCCTGCTTTCTCTCCAATTTGGGCTTGGAATTTCTTACTACCTTGTCAGCTCTTTGAAGATTTTATGAAGATTAAAAGAAAAATGATCTAGGTTGATCTAAATTACTGGTCCCTTCGATTATAAGAAATTCAAAGTTCCAAGACTCATCTAACTTTAATAGCAACCTGATGACATAGATACAATTAATATGATTTTTCTAATGATGCAAATGTGATTCAGGGAGTTTAAATAACTTCCAAAAGGTCACGCAGCTTATAGACAATGGGGTAAGATTCCAAACCAAGCTTTTGACTTTAATTCCCAAATCTCTTTCTCCTCTTTCCCAGGCTTGCCACTCACTAGCCATGTAACCTTGGAAAAGTCACTTTAACCCGCTGAGTTTAAATTTTATTTACAAAAGGTGTTAGTCACCTTTCCATTATTATATCAAATTCCTGAGATAAATCAGCTAAAAAGGAGGAAAGGTTATTGTGGTTCACGGTTTTACAGGTTTAAACCTGGAGTCATATGACCCTGAGGCCTTGGGCCTGTAGCAGCACAGTTACATACAGCAGGAAAGCATGCTAGGAGAGGCCTGTTCACTTCACAGCAGCCAGGAAGCAAAGAAAGAGAAAGTAGGGGGAATGGGGTCCCCAAATCCTCTTCAATGGCCGCCAATGGCCTAACCTCCTCCCATTAGGCCCCACCTCTTTAAGGATCCATCACTTCCCAAATAGCTCCACGGGTTGGAGACCAAGCCTTCAACACACAGACCTTTGGGGGACATCCACAATCCAAAGATAATAAAGGATCTATACCAAAGAATTATGCAGATGAAATGAATTAATATACGTAAACCATTTTAATCTATGTTTTACATATAGAATTAAACTAATGTTTGTAGTTTCTCATGTTATAATTCTTTAGGGAAATCAGACTCATTTAGAAGTTCGAAGTTTATGGACCAATTTAGAGAACTCTCATTAATTCGTTCACAATTTACAAGCACCTCCCAGTGTACGCACAGGACTTGCTGAGTTTGGGCCAAGGCTGTGGGTGCCTCCCTACCCTGGACTTCCAGAGAGGGGAATTACTTCCTTTCTGGTCTCTAGGATAAGAGAGGAGGCTTGTCTGAGTAAATGTTTTGTAGTTACAGTACTTGCTAAGCCCCTTTCCTATTTTCTTCTCTAATTTCTCAAGTCCTGCCCTTTTCAGCTTCCAGACCCACAGTGGATAGACTCTCATGCCAGAAGTTACTATTGTGGAGGTTCTGCCATGGGGCCCTTTCCTTAATGACGGGAACTCTAAAGTGTGAGCTGATGGCTTCTTTTCCTTTTTTCAGGTGTTAGCTACCTCTTCAGAGACTGCCAGGCCCTCCCTGGAAAATGAGAGGCCAAACCAGAGAGTCATCCATCAGATGAATAGTTGGCTAACCACAAATATGCATCAGGCACTTGCCATGTGCCAAGCTCTCTCTGTGGGCTCTGGAGAGAATGTGACGGCAACCACGCCACCGTCCTGTGTCAAGGGAAAGAGCACAATAGCCCATAAATAGCAGTTTCCTTTAGCAGTGGAAAATTGTCAGGCAGCATTGAGGTGCAAGATGAATGAAATAGCTACCTGGGCTGGGTGCTAGGAATTCAGAGGGGAAAGAAGGAAGAATGTGTGCGCGCATTTGAGTGTGTGTTTCGTGATTGCCATCCAGTTAGGAGGCAAACTGAATGAAAACATTCTCCATGAGACAGGAGGGGAGAAAAGGCTGGGGCCCGGAGTGTGGAAAAATGGAGCAGGGGACTGGGGGTGTAGCTGTCACACACAGGGCCCTGGTTCAACCTTGGCACTGAAAAAAAAAAAAAAAGAAAGAAAGAAAAACTAGGGAGGACTAGAGATAATATAGCAAGAAGAGTGAATACAAAGATTCTAGTGAAATGTCAAGGTCATAGTGGGTATTTATCTGATGTGTGGCTCCACGCAACATGTATGAAATCAAATAGTGTCCACCTTGACTGTTAATTTAAACCAGGTGTCTAACTGCATGCTTATTAATAAGCTTAGCCCTGGTATATGAATTCTTTTCGTAATAATTACCGCAACCCTTCATTCTTACTCCTTCCCTTTATTTTTGTTTTTTTGAGATATGGTCTTGCTATGTAGTCCAGGCTGGCCTTGAACACTCTACATAGCCTAGGGTGGCCCCAAACACGTGGCAATCCTCCTGCCTCAGCCTCTTGAGTGCTGGGATTACAGGTGTGTGCCACCACCCCCAGCTGGCCTCCCTTCTTTTGGGGTTCTGGGAATTGAACCTAGAACCCTGTGCATGCTAGGCAAGCAGTCTGCCATTGAGCTACATCCCAGCCCCCGTTCTTGCCTTTGAGAATAGAAAAATAAAAGATCTCCCTGCCTCAGAAATCTTTTAGAGGGGTCAGCTTCTGCTCATCCAAAAGAAATGGAATACAACATCTCTTGTTCCGGCCTCTGAATCCTGGGATTCCTACAGCTTGTTTCTGCTCCTATACTATTTCTTTAAGGATTCTTATTCCTTTGGATGTGGTCTCGCCCCTCACCCTGGACCTGGGTGAAGTAAAGATTCAGGATGGGGTTGAGAAAGTGGTTGAGAACTAAGACCAAGCACAAATCTCATTCTACCTGATTCTTAGTGTGCATTGCAGAAAGTGGGCATGACAGCTGGGCACAGTGGTGCACACCTGTAATCTCAGCACTTTGGGAGGCTAAGGCAGGAGGATCACCTTACTTGGGAAATTTAGTGAGATCTTATCTCAATTCTTTCATTTTGTCTTGTTTTTTGGTACTAGAGAGCAAACCCAGGCATTTGTACTAAGCTTTATTCCCAGTACTTTTTATTTTTATTTGTTGAGAGAAGGTTTTACAAATTTGCTAAATTGCCCAGGGTGGATCTGAACTTGGCATCTTCCTGCCTTAGCATCTCCAATTGCTTCAATTACAGGCAAGTACCACTATGCCCAGCCCTATCTCAAAATTTAAATAAATAGGGCTGGGGGTGTAGCTCAGTGCAAAGGCCTTGGGTTCAATCCCCAGGTATGGGGGTGGTTGATAGAGGGGGAGAAAGTAGATGTTGTTTTTTTTTTTTTTTTTTTTTTTTTTGGTGCCAGGGATCAAACTCAGGTCCAAGCACTCTAACCACTGAGCTAAATCCCCAGCTCCAAGATGGACCTTCTTAAGCATTGACTGGGTTGGATCATTTGAGAGGGTAAAATGTCATAAAATAGTACTGATATGCCTGTTGCTTTTAAATTTTTATCAGAATGTGATTTTTATTGAAGTCTTTAATATTAATAATTCCACAGTTGCTCTATGTGTACATATCGCTGTGCATAAAACACAAATCTCACTTTATTTTTTTCCTTTCTTTTTTTGGTGGTATTGGGAATGAAACCTAGGGACTTTCTCTCAGCTACAGAGCCAGACCTTTCTTATTTTGAGACAAGGTCTTACTAAATTGCTAAATTGCCTAGGCTGGGCTCGAACCTTCCATCCTCCTGCCTCGGCCTCCCAAAGTGTTGCCACATATCACCACCAGAGGCACATGCCACCTCACGCCACACAAAGCTCTGTATTTCTCAATCTTAATGCCTCCAGTTAAATGGTGTGAGGCGTTTTTAAGGTACATTTTTTTCTTGTGTTACTTTGAGAAAAGGGATGAGGAAAGAAAATAGCCAGATATGGGCCGGTGATGTAGCTCAGTGGTAGAGCACTGGCCCAGCACGCACGCAGCCCTGGGTTCAATCCTTCGCACCACACAAAAGAACGAAAGGGAAAAAATAGCCAAGTGAACAATGAAAAAGGACGGGGTAGCAGGGTTTTAAATCTTGGTCCCCAAGATGCACAAAGGACAATCAACACAAAGCAAATGTGAAATCCATAAAGCCACTGAACAGAGAAAGGAAATGCGGAGGGAAGTTCACGAGAAAGCACAGGACGGAGGGCAGGAAATAGAGACTGAGAGTCCCGGGCCTGGACACTGAGGGGGCCGGGAGGGTCCCAGCTGGAGATGGAGGCATCTTCCGGAGAGATTAAAGCCTGCCATTGTTAGAAACAGAAAGGATGTGGCGTGCAGGGAGCGCCAAGTGGTGACGCGGCCACAACCCGTGTGACAGATGGCAGGTGACACGCGGTGCTCTGCCTGGGAGCTCAGGAGGAAAACTGCTCCTTCACCAGGCAGACTCATGCTGAAGAGCCCGGTAACAGTTCTAAGACAAATCCCTGAGCACACCAGAGAGTCGGGGGCAGTATACATCCAACAGTCGACTGAGCGGTCAGCGCTGCAGCGAGCGGAGCTGGGGGGCCCACAGCTTCGAATGCACTAAGCTTCGGCCACAGAGCAGAGGCAGCGGACAGAGCTGCCGGCAACGCTGCGAGGAGGCGGCCATCGGCTCTGCCTCACAGGTGAGCCAGGAGATGGGCTACATGGAGACGATCCATTGTTCCTCCGGGCCCGAGGTCGCCCAGCCGAGGCCGCAGCCGCTCCACCCCAAGCCTTCCCACTTACCTCACGCTGGGCATTGCTTCATTTTTTTGAAATCTCACCAGGGCCAAGTTCTTTATATACTTTCTCTGAGCTATAACAGGACGCAGCCATGTGCTTAAGTGTCAGCACGTCAGCATTTCACAAATCTGCCACTTCCACATGACCCTAACACCTACAGCTAAAATTGGACTGGAGCTCAGGGCCCGAGCATCTCTTTCTTTTCCGATGATTTCATGGAAGTGGGGGTGAGGCAGGGAGCCCAGAGCGAGCAGAGTCCAGAATAGGAAATATGCCCTTCACTTACGCCGTGCTCTTGTACTTCCTTATATTCACAACCTTCCTTAAGAAACGTAGACCTCAGGAGGCAGGGGGTGCAGCTCCATGCAAAGCAAGCACTAGGCACGTGTGGGGATGCCCTGGGCTTGAGTCCCAGCTCTGTGCTCACCACACATACAGGGCTGATCAAATTTAGACACAGTGATCGTCTAAATTTAAAAAAATTATTACAGTAAAAGACACATTGACATTAATCCCCTCAAAATACTCCTCTCGCTTCGAACACACCTAGCCCATCGTCCTCGCCCTTTCTAAAGCAGTTCTGGGAGTCCTCTTTCGAGAGGGTCTTTATGAGATATAATCAACAATACGGTGAATGCTGTTGTTCAGTGCCATCCAACGGAAAGGTGGGCTCATAAAAGCATTACAGCGTGTCCCATTCACCTTACTCACTCGATCTGGCACTTTGTGATTTCTGGTTCTTCCCCAAAGTCAAAATGACCATGAAAAGCAAACATTTTGAATCAATTCAGGGCATCGAAAAGCCACAATAGCATAACTAAAAACACTGACAGAAGACTTCCAGAACTGCTTCAGAAAAGGGCAAGAACGGTGAGACAAGTGTGTTCAAAGAGAGGGAGAGTAGGCAGGGATTGAAGGCATGTCTTTAATAAGTAATAATAAGTTTTTTGAAAAAAAATTTAACATGCCCTATTCTTTTTGATCACACCATAGAAAAGGAAACACAGTCCATATGTTTCCCTTCTGTTATTTGGGGAAAACATGAGGCAGTTGCTTTCCGTTTCTGTTGTAACGTGCCATTAGGTCTTTCAATTTAGATTAACTGAGAATAGAATCATCTTTACTAAAAATACCAGCTGTTCAGGGGACAGTAACTCATATCCATGGTGAGCCTATTATGCCAGGCGCTTTAATCTAGACTGTTTCATTAATTTCTGGGAGGGCGGAATCACTGTATTCACTTTACAGTTAAGGAACATGAGGGCCAGAGACACTATACAAATAGCAGGTGGCAGAGCTGGGGTTGGAACCCAAATACACTTGCATTTTGACTAGGCTTTGAGAACCAAATCTGGGGAGTGAAGGAAGATAAAACTTTTACGATTCTTAGACCAGGATCTGGAACATAACAACTTTAAGTAAATGTGAACTACTGTTACCGGCACTACTAATATTCAAAGACCATCTATAAAACCGCCTTTTAAAGAGCATCTCTACATTAACTTCTTTTTCTTTTTTGTGGTCCTGGGGATTAAACGACAGCATTGAACCGCATCTCCAACCCTTCTCATTTTTTATTTTGATACAAGTGTTCATCGAGTCACTAAATTGTGACCCTCCTGTCTCAGCCTCCCAGAGTGCTGGGATTACAGGCATGTGGCAACCACACCTGACTCAATTTTAGAGACAGGGTCTCGCTCTGTACCCCAGGCGGGCCTTGAACTCACTGTGTAGCCCAGTCTGACCCTGAACCCTTGATCATCCTGCCTAAGTCTGCCGAGTGCTAGGATCACAGGTGTGTACCATACACCCAGCAGATACATTTATTTCTCAACCTTACCTAGCAGATCAGCTGATTCTTAGGGTGAGGATGTCAGGCATTGTTCTGCTGGTGACACTAGCATGTGACCTGACAGGGTGGTTGGGGCCCTTCCCAGGCGTCCGCACTCTGCGGGGAAGGGCTGTGGGGAGGGTTTCCAGAAGGTCACTGCCCTGTCTTTTCCCAGTCAGCAGCTGGAAGGAAAGAAAGATGTAGGAACTGTATGAGCACAGAGTGCTACGGTGGCTTGCAAATGGCAAGCACAGACCCTTCTTGTGATTAGCAGAACATGGTTTTGGGGTAGAGTTAAGACACAGAGAGGTCAAGCCTCTGACCAAGGCTGCCTGCAACTCTGCTAAGATGGGCAGGGGAGCTTGTTCCGGAAGGCCAGTCTAGCTACTTAAGATCTGAGGGACGGCTGAGGATGTGGGATTTCCCTCCTGGGCCTCAGCTCCACCTTCCGGAACAGCCTCACCTCCTTTCTCGCCACTCTGGGCTCAGCGCCCCCTCTCTGTGCTCCCCCCTCTCTGTGCTCCGGGACACCCGGGCACACGTCCCCGCCCATGTCGCGGCTCAGAGCACTTCCAAGCCATCTCTTTGGCCGCACTGAAAATATTCGGCACGTCCGTGAATTCGCTTTAAGGAGGAGCGGCTGGGCCTGTGTCACGCCTCAGCATGGTGACTGGTGTGCAGTAAGCACCGGAAGAAGAAGCGTGCAAAGGGTGGTCAGAATCACCTGACTGAAAATAAACTAACCTCACTTTTGTTGCTGTTGTTCGAGCACTCTGTTAAATCCTGTTTGTCTTTGTTTGAAGGTGTTGGGATTGAACCCAAGGCCTCACTCACGCTCAGCAAGTGCTCTGCTCTACTGCTCAGCTACATTCTCAGCACTTCTAATTTTAGTTTGAGACAGGGTCTTGCTAAATTGCCAGGCTCTGCCTCAAACTTGCAATCCTCTTGCCTCAGCCTCCCAAGTAACCAGGTGTCTACCACCATGACCAGCCCGAATTCTGCTTTTTTTTTTTTAATTCTTTAGTACGGGGGATTGAATCCAGGGCTTTTGCACTGATCTACATCCCCAGACTTCTTTTATTTTTTATTTTAAGACAGGGTCTTACTAAATTGAAAAGTTGCCGAGGGTAGGCTTGAATTCGGATTTTCCTACTTCGGCCTCCCAGAGTGCTGGGATTACAGGCATGCATCATCACGCCCAGCCTGAATCCTGTTTTGAGAGTAAAAACAAGTTATCTTGAAAGGTAGATCTGAGAACATAAGTATGAAGGGAGATGACAAATGGCCACGATAAAGACGAAAGTTTGGGCAATGGCTCTATCTTTTCCAGGAATGGACTCCCTTGGGCTGCTCGAGTTGCTTGTATTTATTTAATGTCCTTTTAGGTGGACAGCTAGAAATAGAGGTAGATGTTGGCTTCCTCACTGGCAAGTCACCTGTGATCTTTTGCCAGTTCTAAACTGGGATGGAAGCCTGCAATAGGATTTGAACTTCCCTGATACGTGAATGAGGCAATGTGAGCCAAATGGCGGCAGAAATTCCATGTTTATGCGGAATGACATCTGCAGATTTTGTCTCTAAAACAGTTCAGCTGGAGTCACACGTGGCATTTAAAAAATGAAATGAAGCAACCACAGAAAGAGATAAAACGGCAAGAATTCTCTGTCCAGTCTCTGTAGCTGCTTCAAATAGGAATTGGCTTCATAACTAGAAAAGACAAAATAGGGAGCTAGGAAGTGGGGGTGGGGACAGAGATAGGACCATTTATCTACCAGAGCAGAGCTGGCATCTAATCAGCCCTAAGGCAGCTGGGGGGGCAGGGGCATATACTAGAGCTGGTTTGACGCAGGCTCCTGGCTCTGCCTTGCACACAATGATGGAGGTACAGAGGGACTCGCTGCAGCATTCTTTAGTGCTGTAAAGGGTGGCAAGCAACTAGAAGTCCACTCAAAGAGGGCTGCTTAATTAAATTGGGGTATAGCTATTAAAGGGAACCCTGTGCGGCTGTAAAAGGGAAAGAATGAGGAAACGGATGTGTGGGAACGTATGGAAAGTGAAAAAACAAGGCACGAAGGGTGTAGTACGTAGGGAAAAGAATATGCACTCTTAACTGGCATATGCCTAAAGAAATGCTAAAAAGTGTACCACCAGGAAGACATGGAGGTGGTTATCTGTGTATGTGGCAAGGGAGACAGACGATGGGGGGGAAGGAGATTTTTTATATATATAGTTTCTGTACTTTTTGATTTTTGTACAATGCAACTGTATTGTTTATTTACAAATCAGACGCACAGCACGAAGGCTCTACCACTTTCTTAGCAGCGAGGGAAATGGGGTTACTTACATCCGCCCCTCAGTGCTGTCAGCTCACCCAGCAACCACCCAGGTACTAAGCACAGCGCCCGGTGCGCACGCGTGGGGGTCAGTTCCCCTCCCTAGGCAGGCCTGGGGCGCTCCAGGAGCAGCTTTCTCTGCCTCGCCGTCAGTGTTCCTCCTGCCGTAACTAAAGGCGTGCAGCGACCTCACAGGTTCAGTGGCCTCCAGACGCTCCGCTCGTAGGCGCGGGGCGGGGGTGGGGGCTCCATCCCCGCCGCTGTTTCCTCCCCGCTCGGCTCCTGCAGCGGCGGGAGGCTGCCTGACCGAGCGCCAGGCCTGCGGGCGGGACTCAGGCCCGCTCGCTTTCTCCGCCGGCGCTCTGCGGGCCGCGGATCCCCGCGACGGGCGGGGGCAGACGTGCGCGGCCGGGAGCTCCGAGCCGAGGCCGCGCGCTTCCGGGCTGCGCTCCGACCTCCCGCGGGCTGCGCCGAGAGCCGCGCGCACGGCGCGCCGACGCGGGGCAAGAACGCGGCGTCCGGGCGGAGCGAGGCAGCTGCACGCCCGCTCGGCCTCTTCCTTCCGCGGCGCGGGGCCCGAGGGCGGCCTCTAGCGGCAGGTCCGAGAATGCGCTCGGGGGCCTTCGGAGCCCCGGGGACTTGCTCATCCTGAGCTAGGCCGGGGCCGGCCAGACAGCGGGGCGTCGTCCTCTGAAAACCTTGGCCAGGCGGGGTGTGAGTCAGGCTGGATCCCAGGGAGCCTCTTTTTTTTTCTTTTGCCCCCACGTGTGGTACTGGGGATTGAACCCAGGGCCTTCACCTCGAGCCAAGTCCTCAGTTCTTTGTTTGAGACAGGGTCTCACTAAATCGCTAAGTTGCTCCAGCTGGACTGGAATTTGCGAGCCTCCTGCCTCAGCCTCCCACAGTAGTGGGATAATAGGCGTGCACCACCATGCCTGGCTGCGGCTTCCTGAACTTCTCCCTGCCTTCTCTGCTTACCTTTCTGTCTCCGTTTTCAGGGAAGGCCTGTAACGCGTACGGTCATGTAGCGTTGTGGCTACATTCCTTGAACATCTTTGCCAATCTGAGATCCAGTGTTTGTGCAGAGCATGAAACCAAGCCAAGCTGAGTAAACTGAGAGTGAATCTGAGTTTAACCTGACCCATTGTCCTTCAACCCATCTCCTAGATTGTTTATAAGCCTAATACTGACTTTATTTCTAATTATAAAATCTTGGTATTGTGAAAGGCTGTGTTGAAACTAACGATCAAAATCTCCCTGGGTTTCATGGAAAATCAGATACATTCTTCGTTCCTTACTGAAAAAAATTACACAAACACAGGAGCTGTAGTTGTGTAGCTTTCAAGAGCTAGGAGCTACATTTCCTCTATCCCAAGGCGGATCCCTTTAGGGCAGTTAAAAGGCTATAACATGGCATTCGCTTTTCTTTTTCTCACATATTCCTTCTGATTCTGTTTTCTATATTGCACGCTCCCGTCCACGGAGAGCCATAAATCCCCCCCACCCCGAAGTCGCATGTTAGGCCACGTGACTGGCTTGCATCTGCTCTGCAGCTGTCCCCTTCGCAGTTTTATTTCGCCTTTTGGAAACCCTAGAGCAGTGCCGCTCCAACATGAACGTGCATACAAATCACTTGGGGGATCCTGTTCACATGCAGGTTTTTTTGGTCAGGAGGTCTGGGGAGGGCTGAGATTCTGCAGTCAGAAGTTGGAGGCCAGCTGGTGCCAGTTCTGGTACTGCGGACATTACGCATAGAGCAGTGAGGTCATGTCCTACTAGGAACAAAAGGGTTGTGAGAATGTTTGCCAGCATCCACGGGAAGCAGTCTGGCTGTAGAGGGCGTGGTGGGAGACGTTTCCCTTGCAGACCCTGGTCTACTCTGGTCCTCGCCCTTCACTTTCCCTAATTTTGTAATATGCTTTACTCCTGTCAGTCTTGATTGGAGAGAATCCCCCAGAGCGAATCCTGCGTCGGTACAGGATTTGTGGGCAGCGTCTGTGCTTCTTCGGGTCTGGGCTGCAGGAGACGACAGGTCACCACGGCCAGCTGTACCAGGGTGACCTCCGCGGTCTGTGTGGGCAGCCAGAATGCAGACCCTGTGCCAATGATTGCAGTTCCCTCAACCGCCTCAGCGTGTGAGAGAGGCAGCACACATCTGCAGGAGGTATAATCCGCTCCCTTCTTTACCTGTGCCTGTCATCTGCGATGGGATTTTTTTCTTTTTTGGGGGGATGGGGGATCAAACTCAGGGCCTCATGCTTGCTAGGCAAGCCCTCTACCACTTGAGCTAAGTCCCCAACTCCTTGGGACAGGATTTCTTAACTATAGCACTATGACATTCTGGGGTGCACATTTTTCTTCATTATGCCTCCCCACCCCCAAGTACTGGGGATTGAACCCAGGCCTCACACAGTGGTAGAGCTAGGCAAGTGCTCTACCACTAAGCCACGTCCTTGGCCCTTTAATTCACTGATGAATGAGTGAATTTTTGAGTCAGGGTCTTGCTAAATTGCCCGGGCTGGCCTTGAACTTGTTATGCTCCTGCCTCAGCCTTTTGAGTAGCTGGGATTACAGGCATGTGTGCCACCACATCAGGCAAGGCTGCATATTCTTTGCTCCAGGGAAGGCCGAGTGACCTGTGCATTGTAGAATGTCTAACAGCAGCCTATCTAACTCTATCGGCTAGATGCTAGTAACGCTCCCAAACTGTGAAAACTCAGAATATCCCCAGATGTTGAGCCGGGCATGATATTGACCCTGCTGGAGAACCTGTCGAATAGGATAAGGCATAATTTGTCAGTTCTACTGAATGTCTACTTTCCCAATATTCCCTCTAATTTCCCCCTTTCTTAGTGGAATGCTCTGAGTGGGCTACCACCAAGTGGGGTTTTCAAGTAAGCGAAGCCAAGGTGCATGGGTTCGCCCTCTAGGCTCTTCCTAACTGATTAGCTCTGGCCACCAGAAAGACTGGGTGAGAAATGATCCTGAGGGTGTCTGCATGCAGCAGGAAGGAGTACAGTCTCACTGGGAGCAGGTGTGGGCTGGGGGTGCCTGTCTCCTTGCTCATGGCCTTGTCTTTACGGAACTGTGAGCTGCCCTCTTTCCTCGCACCCCAATAAACAGTTTGCTCTCAACAAGGTGGAATCTGCGGTGTAATAGAAAGCATGTTGACCTTACTAGAATCACAGTGATACTGTACCAGCTGGGAAATATGACCTTGCAGGAGTGGGTCCACATGCTCTCCCCTCCTCAGCCCAGAATATGAAGATTACAGGAGACAAAAAAATGAAAACATGTAAATAGTCCCTGCCATATAGGGAGAGCTGTCATTTCTGCATATTTAACCCAACCTTTATTTACTCATTTACTAGATAAGTGACCCACATTCTGGGGCAGGAAATATGATCCTTTAGGGCATATGGTCTTATGCTAATTACTTGGACAGTTTCAGAAGATGAAAATAGGTCCACGAGGCGAAATGAAAGTGTTGGGAGAATTCCACCAAGTATCCCCTCAAAGTGAAAGTATGCTTGGAGGCTGTCAGCGTGGCCCCACCGAGGAAAGAAGTTGGAAGAAGGAAGAAGAGATTGGGTCTGTGGAGAGGACTCTCTAGGGAAGGCCTGATGAGTTCTCAAAGTGTGGTCCCTGGACCAGTACACCAGAATGACTAGGGACACTTCACTCGCCACGACCAGCCTCTATGCTGAGTTTGCTTTGGAGGCATGAGGCCCAGCTCCCGCTCAGAGTTGTTTTCTCTTAGGCTCGGTTCTCCCAAACTATTTCTCATCTATAACAAATAAAAGGACAGAAGTTGGACCAAAGCTGGGTGTGGCACCTCACACCTATCATCCCAGTACACTGGGAGGTTGAGGCAGAGAGATCGTAAATTTAAGCCCAGCAAGGGCAATTTAATGACTTGGCAAGACCCTGTCTCAGAATAAAAAATAGGAGAAGGTACAGGGATGTAGCTGAGTGCAACACTGTGACTGCAAGAAAAGTTGGATTGATAAAGGCAGAAACAAGGTGACAATTGATAAAGGATGGAAAAACCCACATACTGAGTCTAGACTTGGACCCTTTTAACGTAGGGACAAACAGCAATGTACCCTTCGTTGTCTTGTCATTACTTAATATTCTAGAAGTAAATGTCCATACTGTGGACCTAGAGGAGTGGTGGCGAACTTATGGCGTGCACGCCACAGCTTGCACATGAGCCACCCTGCAGCTGAATACTGGAGAACAATTGTGTCTTTGGAACTGAAACCTCAGTATTCAGGTTTAATTGCAGTGTTGGCACTTTGTGATAAGTGGGTGGGTTTTGGGTTGCAGTTTGGGTGCTCAGTCTCAAAAGGTTCGCCATCCCTGGCCTAGACTCAACCAAGGCAAGATTTCTTACTTTCTTTTTTTTGCAGTGCTAGGGAATAAACTCAGGGCCTCATGCGTGCTAGGGAAATACTGCATCGCTGGCTGCTCTCTCAGTCTAAGACAAACCTAAACCATTTTGCACATTCTTGGTTTAAAACCGCAGGATGGGCCACTGCGTTGTCTCTTGCGTGGCGGCCCACCCTCACGCTCTAGGGTGTTGTTTTCCTGCTTTTACTTGGCCCAAACTCACTTTGCAGAGCCTGCTTCATTTCTTACCTTTAATAAAACTTTGCTACCGTTAAAAACAATCAAGAATAGTATAGATTTCAGGTGGAATTTTTAAAAAATTAAAAACAGACTTTAAACCAGTAGAATTCGAGTATTCTTACTTATTTGGGGATTTCTCTTCTTGGCATGCCGTCTCAGGAAACTCTCAGTGAGATATCACTGTGACTTCTTAAGAGTTCCAGGGCCAGGTTCCACGCCTTCCTCTACTCCCATTCTGGGAACAGAGCAAGAATTCAATGAATATATGTTGGCTGATTAGGCTTCATTAGGCTTCCCGTAGGTGCTGCGGAAAGATGCGGGAAGCTTAATTGTTTTGGAGTTGTGTTGGACTTATTACTGCGGTCCGCTTGAGCCCGAACGCCCAGCTGGACTGAGTTGATGTGGTTCTGGGCACAGAGGGTCCACCTGAGGATTGTTGCCGACGCAACATAAAGGAAGATAGTTGAGGGCTGTTTTCCGGGAGAAGCTCTGCTGTGGCTAGTTCTTCTGAAGGGTACTCGGCTGTTCTTCTCGCAGAAGGAGCTTGGGACCTTGCTGTCATTGGGGATGGTTGTTGTTGCTTCGGGGCAGCTCTGATCTTCATCTCTGCTGTGAGTATCGTATCCTGGTTCGGTAAAGTTTTCTTCAGACACGGATGTACACAGGACAGTGCTGTGAGCTCCCGGGCCTTGACTGGATCTTTTGGGTTTTAGTGCAGACACGGATGCACCCAGGACAGTGCTGTGAGCTCCCAGCCCTTGATTGGATCTTTTGGGTCTCCAGTGAACAGACACTCTTCTTGCATTTGGCTTATGGGTGAATGCTGTAACTTGTAATTGTCCCGTATTAAATCTGCTGTCTCACAAACCATTGGCTCTAGAAAGGTAACTAATACAGGAGTTATCGTGCTCTCACCCTGGATAATTATTGCTTCTGTCTGCAAACTAAGCATTCCCAGCTGATTTCCCATATTGTTTGCATTTTCCCCCCTTTGGAGGAAATAGAATCTATGCACATGGAGCAGCCTGGCTGTGAACCTTTGCTTCCGTGTGCTGCTGAACTCACCTGCGAGCTTCCATGAGGACCTGATCGCAATCACAGATCTTCAGGAGTTAAGTGAATTTCTTCCCTTGTTACCTGCTGTGAAAGTGGTACTGGTAAGGATGGGCTATTTGTTTCCATAGCTCACTAGGGAGCCCTAACGAGGCCTCAGAGTGTGGTCCCTAAAGCAGCAGTATTGCTGGGGACTTAGCTCAGTGGTTAGAGTGCTTGCCTTGCAAGCACAAGGTTCTGAGTTTGATCCCCAGCACAAAAACAAAACAAAAAACCCCAAAACTGACTTAGCTAAAGCAGCAGTATTAGCATCAGCCGAGAGTATGTCAGAGACGCAGATTTTCCGGCACCACCCAGACCCGCTGGACTAACAACATGAGGGGTGGAGCCAGCCATCTCGGTTAACACCCGCCAGTGTTCCAGTGCTCGGTTGGGGTTGAGGACCCCCCAGAGGACCCGTCTTCATCCACTTTGCCCGTTACTGCAGCGCAAGGGCTGGGGCAGGGGATGAATGCCTCTCAGTTCAGAGTATTTGCACTATAAATCTAGAAAGCTGACTAAGCTTAGTGGAAAAAGCATAGGGTGCAATATTCTCGGGTTAAATTCTGGCTCTTCCCCTCATTTCCTACATGTTGTGAAGCGTAATGTTAACGCTACATGCCATTAACCATGTTGCGAGTTGGTGTCTTCGGTGGTGTCCTAAGAACAGAATGAGCTCGTGGGTGAGGAAGCATGTCCTACAAAACTCCGCACACTCGAGGCTCGTGCACCTCCTTGTGTTGTCTTGGCATCAGCAGTGTTTCCACTTGGAAGAACATGTCTTCCAGCCAGGTGTGATGACACACACCTTTAATCTCAGCACTCTGGGAGGTTGAGGCAGGAGGGTCTCCAGTTGAAGCCCAGCCTGGGCAACTTAGCAAGTCTCAAAATAAAAAAATAAAAAAAGGCTGGGGGATGCAGCTCAGTGCAAAGGCTCTGGGTTCAAGCCCCCCTTAACACCCCCCAAGTGTCTTCCTCTAAAAACGTTTAATCCTCAGAATCAAGTATATCTGCAATAGTAAAATTAGCATTATACTTTAGTACATTACGGGTTAAAGACAAATGTAACAGGCTTTTGTATGCTGCTCTGGGAACTTTATTATCCATTTATCTCTTCATTTAGTCATGCCTTTAAAAAGCACAATACAATTTTCCTATGGGGAAATATGTTCCAAGTTCCCCAAATGCAATTTACACATGACTCTGTGACACGCTCTGTTCATTAGCTGTTTCTAGGCATATATTATATCTTTAATGCAATCCAGATAGTTAAGCTCAAGGAGCCAGGAGCTTGGAAGCTCCATAAAACGAGCGTCTTTCCTCAGTACTAATAATATATTTTGAAACTAAGTAAAACTCGAAGGAAAGCACACTTGTGACTTATTTTTTTTACTGATGGTGCTCATTTGAAAATGGAGATGTCAACCCAGATGTGGTGGCACACACATGTCATTCCAGCACTCCAGAGGCTGAGGCAGGAGGATTGCTGCGAGCCCGAGCTACAGAGTAAGTTCAAGGCCAGCCTGAACTACATAGCAAGACACTCTCACAAAGTTTAAAAAAAAAAATGAAGAAGTCAGACACTAATGGAGGTCTGGAAGAAATTAGAAATGAGAGTTTGGGCAGCAGTATGGCTGGGAAGTCACACCCATTGTCTGCAGAGTAACTCCTCACTTAGCATCCCGGCATCTCAAATCACCACAGCATTTGATGACTTCAATGTTGTGATTTAAGGGCAAGAGCCCCAGATCCTGCCTGAGAGGAAACACAAGTTGTAGGAAGAAGCCTCAACCCTTGTTCAAGGTCCAAGATAAACTTTCCTCTCTTTCCAATTTGTGTGTGATCCCTGAAGTGCACATTTCTCAGGAGACTGCTCATCTACTTGAGGCAGTGTGGTCATGAACATCCTGCAGAGGCCTCACGTGCTCCAAGGCAGGGTTCTGGAGGGTGATTACATCCTGGGGACAAAGAGCTGAGTGTGCTGTCGGGAGGTGGGCCCAGTACAAGGCAAGGCACTGGGGACAGGCCCTGGAAGGGTGTATCTCCTCCTCACTCCCTCTCTTCTTTGCCAGCTTCTGGGCCACCATGCTGTGAACAGCTTTGCTCTGCCCAGGGTCCTCCACTGGCCTTTTCTGTGTTAGCCATCTGGCCATGGACTGAACCTTCTGAACCATGAGCCAGAACAAACCTCTCCTCCTTGAGTTGTGCATGTTGGGTATCATGTTCCAGCAATGAAGAAAGTGCCCAAGACAGTGGTTTTGTTCCAGATGGTGGGTTACTTGTGGTAACCCTGGTCTTACTTTGCCTGTAATCTGATCTTCAACCAGTCCATACCACCATCTTTTCCAGCCTCTTCATGGGCAAGGGATAGACAGTCAACAACAACAACAACAACAACAACAAACCAAACCAAGACAAGACAAAAAACAAGCAAACAAACAAAATTAAAACCCTAGAAAGGCAACAAGGGGGTCTTCTTTTAATCCACAGGGGACTCTTTGGACAGCAGGATGAATAGGAAGCAGCTACAAATGGAATGAGCTTGAGAAGTGGAGCGATTTTTCCAGCCAACTTCTGACCCAAGATGTTCTCCTTTGCTTACAGCCGTAGGTTCTCCATAGCTGGAAGAGAGGTGCATGGATGTCACACACAGATGGTGTTAAGTGTGGTTCTACAGAAGGAGATCTTTCACCAGTTAGTGTGAACACATTAATTAGAACAATTGAAATATAGCTGAAGAAACTGAGCTTGAAAAACTAACATCTACACCATCCTAAGTAAAATAGTAGAGTGACAGTGGCCCTGTCACTCATGACTGCCCTTTGCCTGTCCTGACAGAGATCTGGAGGTTTAGTCCCTGAAGGGATAAAACAGGGCCCTCTGGATGGGGCACTTCAGGCACATTTGTGGGTGTGATTTTGTCCCTAGTGAACACTGTCCCCAAAATGGGGAGGGAGTAGCATATGCATGCTAAATTCAGGGTGAAGGGACCCATTGCTTTCTTCCTTCGGTTGGCTCTCAGGACACTAGTGTCAGGCTGGCTCTTCTCTCCAGGCAGTGGGCTGGAAAGTGCATCTTTGAGCAATTGATCAGCCCAAGAGGAGAGACCTGAATATACTGACTTCAGGGTTTCACCCCAATAAGCTCCACCCAGTGTGTCCTATAGTGATGTTCAGGGTCAGCAAGGCTTATTATTTCCTCAGCGCTTTGGTCAGCTTCTTCTCTCCAGTGGCGATTATGAGTAGATGGCCAAGAGCTATCGCTAGATAGCTGAGAAAAGTCTTTAACGGGGTAGGGTGAGATGAAGCAAGGAGTCATTTAGAGAATACAGAGACAAGACAGGAATAAAAAGTAACCTCTCATTAAAATCCTTAGAAGAAAAGAAGATGACACTACACTTGCAAAAAAAGAACAAGATGCTATAAAAAAGAAATATATATATAAATATATATAAATATATATAAATATATATTAATATATAGGTGCTGGGGATTGAACTTAGGGCCTTGTGCTTGTTAAGAGCCCTCTAGCCACTGAGCTAGATCTCCAGCCCCTAAAAAAGAAATATTCAACAGACAAAAATGTGCTTCTGAAAATTAAGAACATGATACTAGAAATTTAAACCTCAGTGGAAGAAAAAGTCAACCAGAAAGTAGCAAACAAATACAGACATTAGAGCAGGATAAAAGTATAAGAAGGTTTAATGAATAAGTTCAGGAGATCCAATATCCAAATAGTATGAATTTCCAGAATGAAAGAAGAGAACAAACAAACAAGAGAAAATCATCAAAGAAATAATTCAAGAAAATTTCTCTGAGTTGAAGAACATGACTCACCAGATTGGAAGGGTCTGCTGAATGCAGAGTAAAATAGAGTATCTTTATTTACTGTGACCTACAACAATTTGTAAAATTTCTAAAAACTGGGAAAAATAAGTTTTACCACAAATGTCCAAAGGTGAGAAGAAGATAAATACCAAGGCTTAAGAACAAAAAATGGCTTTGGACTTTTCAATAGCAACAAAGAAGGTAAGAAGATAATTTGAGCAGTGCTTTTAAAATTTGGGAGGATCCCTAGCACCAAAAAAAAAAAAAATTCTGGAGGAAAATTACTTCTACCCTAGAATTTGACACCCAAACTGTCACTTCAGTTTGAGAACTGAAGAACTGCAATTTTCAGGCACATGATCTCAGAAACTTCATGTCTCACGAAACCTTTTTCAGGAAGTTCTTAGCAAATAAGATGTACTCCACCAAAAATGAGAGAAAAAACCGAAGACAGAAGGCAAAATGAGACACAGGAATTAGGAGATCTGGCCAGAAAACATGAGAGGGGTCCTCTGGGGGGGCGAGATGACTCAGGCATGAGAACTGTGCTTCCTGGAGAAGGCCTGAGGAGCAGGCTGGGGACAGGTTGAGCATTGTCACCAGCCACCTCCCCGCCATTCACTTTGCTCTTAATTTGAACACAGTGTCTGGGATCCATATTATCTTCCTGTTTGGTTTGACTTGGTCACATATGGGTGAAATTCCATTGCACCACTACTTAGGTGTGAGGAGGACATTTCTGCTGCTCCACTGGCTTTTTTTGCTGACCCCTCAGGGCGACAGGGTGAGGGCTGAGGCCAAGGTGTGTCAGAAATGGAAAGTGCTTGGTGCATGCAGTGTCAGCCGTCCACCCTGCCTGGCTTGCTCCCCTGCCGGACGCCCCCCTGGTGCAAGCCCTCTTCTGGAGGGCTCAGGCACGCGCCCCGGTCCTCATCTTTTCCCTGAGCGGCTTTCCTAAGTGCTCGGGAAGCTGAAACCAGCCTGTGGCTCAGGGATGAACTTCCATTTAGCTTTTCTTTTTCTTGGAAACGTTCATTGAAAAGCAGTGGACTTGGGTTGTGGCTCAGAGGTAGGGGCCTTGCTTAGCGTGCATGAGGCCCCAGCTTCAACCCCAGCACTCAAAGAAGAAAAAAAGTGGTATTGCCTGTTTCTTACATGTTTAGGAATATGCACATTTATGCTAACATTATTCTTTTTTTTAATTCAAGGGAGTGTTTAACATTAAAGTCAGGCTAGTGGTTAGTTCTAGGGAGTGAGGGGGAGCAGGATGTGATTATGGAGGGGCACACAGTGGACTTTTAAAATGCCTTTTCATGTATTTCCTAACCCAGCTGGTGGCATGGTTGTTTAATAATGATTATTTTTAATGTGTACCTATACATTTTAAACACTCTTCTATTTTTTTATATTGTAATAAAATATTTGAAATGCAAGTGGACTTAAAGTTACCCAGCAGGTGAGGATTCCTGGAGTGGGTGCTCAGGGGACACTGAACCCAAGCGGAAGACCTAACCTGAGATGATTTTGATTCCGATAGTGAGCTGGAGCCTCCCAATTACGCCAGTATTAAGTTCTCCCAGGAAGATTTTTTCCCACGTGTAGGGGCCAGTTCTTTGGATGTTGAGTCATGGCAAACATCAAGAAAGATGTGGTTAGTTCTTCACCGACTGCTGGGCTGTTCTGATGTTCTCTGCCTCGATTCAGGTATTACTGGGGGGGAAAGTCCCTAATTATATCAGTTACTGACTCATATCCATACATTGCTCCTGGTTACATCCTCTAAGATGAAAATGTATGGCATTTTTGCCTGATGGGTATGTGCATATGTGTTGTTTGGTATTTCTCCAGAACATCTTTTGTGACCTCTGACTGCGGGTTTGAAACTTCCTTGAAGTTGGGTGCAGCTGTGTACCGGCTGTTACACTGCTGTAGCAGACACACCCAGCACATGGGTGTGGCTTCCAAACACCCAGCTCTCTGGGTGTCGTTTGAAAGAAGCTGCTGTGGTCAGTAGCTGAGTAGAATCTGGAGGCTGACCTCCTCCTCTGAGGTAATCACGACTCCTTAGCTAACAAACAGCAGAAACCCAACTCATGGATTTAAACATAAAGCAGATTTATAGGCACATGTAAGTGCACAGCACTGGAGGAGATTCGGGTATAGCTGGATCTGGACACCCTAATGGTTAGGGTCTAACAAAACACCGGATGCTGTTTCTGTCCGTTTCTTCTGTTTTGGATTCTTTTCAGGAGGACTTCCTGCAGCAGGAGTAGCTTGGAACAACCCCAGATTTGTATTTTTTTTTTTTTTTTTTTTGCTTATTAACTTCAGTCTTAAAAAAATTCTGTCAAAACAACAACAACAACAACAACAACAACAAAAGATTCCGGCACCAGTCCAGGGCTTTCATGTGACCATCCCTGAAGCAATCTCATTGGTTAGGGTGATTGAGTGTTGGTTTCTCACCAACAGAACACCTGAGCTCTCTCCTGTTCCGGGGTTGGGGGGCACTTGGATCTATCCACTGTCTGAGAAAAGAAAGTAGCTAGCACTCTAACAGCTACTTGCACATAAGAACTATTGTGGGGTTAATTTTGAGTAATTTTTCAATAACAGTATATTTGAAATGCTAGGTCTAATTTACGAACAATCGTTGTCTCCTAACTTGCCATATTGTGTGAATTTCTACTCTTAATGAAAACATGCTTTAAAAGCTGCAGATTTCCAATTCAGACAAGTAAAGAAGGTCTCTTGCAATAAATCGGTTAGGCAGCAAGGGGCTCTGTATTTGTTTGGTTTTTTTTGTGGTGCTGGGATGGAACCCAGGGCTGTGTGTGTGCTGGGCACGTGCTCCACCCAGGCCACACCCCGGCCTCCCTCGCATCTTTATACAGTATATTCCACAGAAGAAAAACTGAACAGGAGAAGTGTCTGCTTCTGATAGAGTTTAGAGCTTAGTTTAATCTGACTTGGGACTTTCAGTTCAATTGGATTTGTTAACATCTCATGGAAAGTTTTGGTTTAGTGTAAAGACTTTCACATTTGGTTTTCTTACCGAAGGGATTTCTAATGAAGTATCTGGAAAAGAACGATGTGTTTTTAGGTCTAAGGAGTTTGTTCCAGAGTTTCTCCCTTGCTAAAGAGAGGCGTTTCTGCCTTTGTAGGTCCCTGTGCTGTGGGAGGTATGAGTCACTTTCATGCTCTGCAGGCAAGATGTATTTTGGGGGTGAACTGCCTGGTTTGAAATCCTGGATCTACTCCTGGCTGACTGTGTGACTTTGTCAGAGTTAGTCACTCTGAGCTCGTCTGTGCTCCCTTTGCTCATTCTGTGGCCCTCCTACGTCCCTCGCCCTACATGAGCGGCCCTGACAGCGCCTGGCACAGAGTAAGCCCTTCATAAGTATTTGCTACCATTATTGTTATTTTAAAAGCTCTCAAAGCACATAACCATGGGCCTGTTTTACTTCTGGTTCAGAGGGAAGCTGGAGGGCAGAGGGCAGATGCCTGAAGCTAAGCAACTTATTAAAAGTAGAATAGAAATAGATGAGAGGAAGCCAAAGCGCTTTTCTCTTTAGATAGTTATCAAACCATGCTTCACTGCAGACTGTGGGCTTGGGGATGGCTGGAGATCAAAGGCTCTCTTATGTGCAGTGACATTTCTGAGCACAGGGCCGAGTTATAAAACTCTTGAATGGAAGGTTTTGGCTCTTGGAACACAGCTTGGGATGGAAGGGCAGGGTTTTTATAGAGACGATTCATGGAACTTCTTATGCTGGTGCAGAATCCAGACTGTTATGACTCATTCGTCTCTTTATTGCTCTGGACCCAGAACTGTTGTTTCCTTTTAAGTCCCGCTGTAGGAGCCAAGCTTCAGCCTAGGGCCAAGCTCTCTCTTGCAGGAAGACGGCGTGGCCTCAGTGAGTGTGAACAGGAACCCCCCTTTGTTGGGCTCTGGGTCAAGTGTACTGCACAAGCAGAATAAGAATTTTGTTTTTTACCAAAGGGTAGAGTTTCTTTTGGAAACCAATAGCACCCTTAAAGTGTTTAGCTTCAGATAAGGTTTCCTTTGGTCTGTCCGCCGTTTCTTTCTTTGAAAGTCCGAGCTAAGTTGGATGGCATGCTAAGTAGACCAGGTTTGCGAAGTAGAAATGAGTGTGTCTGGGTTGCCACCTGTGGAGCCAGGGATGGCAGAAGGGGTCATTTGGAGTCCAGTTTGGCCGACATCCTGCTAGGTGTCCTAGAAAGAGCTCCGCAGAGGGCTTCGGACTGGTGGTGAGGTGGAGCTTGCTGGGCAGGCCTCTTAGATTCCGGCGCTCTCCACCGCCTGCCGCTGACCTCTTGTGTTAGCTCCTCCCCGCGCTGTGGGCTCGACCTAGTGGCCTGCGCCTGCGTCGTGGACAGAATGTGACAAAATAATGGGCCGTCACTTCCGTGATGAGTTATAAAAGACTGGTTTCTGCCTTGCTAGGAGTCTCTTCTTTGCTGTCCTTATTTTGTTCTCTTGCTTTCTTGACTTGCGTGCTTTGATGACGACAGCTGCCCTGTTAGAGAGATCCGTGTGACAGTGAAACAATGGGGGTTTCTGGTGCACATCCAGCGGAGACCCGTGACCCAGTCCAGCAGCCTGTAGGGGGCTGAGCTCCGTCCTCACCGCTGCGTGACTCTGGGATACGTCCGTCCTGCCCCAGTCGGAGCCTTGAGCTGACGGTAGCTCTAGCTGTCACCTTGGTGTCATTTCTCTTATCTTTTCCTTTTTCTTTCTCCTAACTCTCTCTCTCTTGGGGTACTGGGGTACTGGGGTACTGGGGTACTGGGAATTGTGCCCAGGACCTCTGCATGAGATAGATCACCAACCCTTTATTTTTTATTTTGAGACAGGGTCTCACTGAGTTGCTAAGTTGCTGGGCTGGGCTTGAACTTGTGACCCTCACGTCTCAGCCTCCCAGAATGCTGAGAGTACAGGTGTGCACCACCATGCTCTGCTCTATCACCTTCATTTATGTCTGTGGGGAGCCCTGAAACATAGGAACTGGTTAGATAGTGCCTGGATTCCTGATCCCACCAAACACGAGATGGTAAATGTGGGTTGTTTTAATCTGACAAGTTTTAGAGTAATTTTCAATGCAGCACCAGGCAGCTAATACAAAAGGTCGATAAAAGCTACAGTTTTAAAGCTGGGCCTGGACTAAATTTGGTTCAGATTATCTATCCCTGCAAAAGTACTCGCTTAGGCAAAAAAGAGACTTATTTTCCTTTCACATTAAACCCCTCTGCAGGTGGTCAGTCCTGAGCTGGCTTGGCAGGCCTGCCGTGTCAGCCTTGTGAATACAGCTTGCAGCTCTCTGCTGTCATTCCTGGGTTGCTTGTGCATTTACAAGATGGTTGCTGGAGCTCCAGAAATCACAACCACATCCCACACCCAAGAATGCCTCTTTCCCTTTAAGAAATCTTCTGGAAGTTTCAGACTATATTTTCAGTCACATTGCCTCAAATTTATTTTTATTTTATTTTTATTTTTGGTGTTGAGGATCGAACTCAGGGCCTTGGGCTTGCTAGGCAAGCACTCTAACCACTAAGCTAAATCTCCAGCCCCTTATTGCCTCAAATTTAGTCATGTGGTCACATCTAATTGCACAATAAAAGGGAAGGGACATCTTTTATTCAAGGTAATAATGTTTCCAGCTTAAAAAAATCTTTGCTATGCTATGGAACCACCAGCCAGGGTCAGGAAACTCTCCTGCCTCAGCCTAGACAAAGTAGCAGAGTTTGGTTGCTGTGAGGAACAAGAACAGGATGACAAATAAAGACACACATCTGAGGCTTGGGCACATGGGGCTTTCTAGTGCAATGGAGAATCCCTCTTGTGCCCCATGACAAAGAATTCTGCCTTCCATCTCCCCCCCACTCAGGCCAACAAGCACTGAGTATCAGAGTAGGGAATGAGCTCAAAGAAATATGACTGTTCTTGCCTCTTTCTTCCCCTTCTAAGGGTACTGGGATGCTTGGTTGGAAGAACATTTGAGGTCATCTACTAAGGTTCTCTCACTTTCGTAGGCTGGGGTGACGGTGTCCTGAGACCTGGGACAGTCCCTGGTCACACGAGTCATTCCAGAATAATAATTAACAGCACTGCCTTTCAGTATCAAAATGTATCACTGGGGAATAATAAATTTTATAGTCACCATTTTGATGAGAAAATGAAATTCCTTGAAGTCAGGTGACTTTTGTCTTTGTTTTTAAACTTTTTCATTAATTACCACTAGATAATGTTGGCAACAAATTGTCTCAACCCTTAACAGAGGAAATACAACCAAATGTAAAAAAATTCAAAGAATTTTCTTATTAAATATGTTGTGAATCTGAGGTTTCATTAACAAACCACCTGAGAAACTGTAGTTAATAATTAATTGGTTTTAAGACACATGATGGAGTGATCAAATACGTAGTCGAAGACAGAACTGAACTGAACCTTAGGAATGAGGTAATTTTTACAGCATACAAACATTGTAAGAGGTACCATGCAGGCCAGAATTCAAGGCCCTTGGTTGTTTATTGTTCTCTCTATACTGCTTCTTTTTACAATCTATACTGTAGGCTTCCAGCAACATACTGGAATGAGCTGATGTTTACTGCTACCTGCTGCTAAAATGTGTCATAATTCTGGGTGAAAGGTATAGAATTATTTATGGAGAACCAAAACTTAACTGTAAAGCAATTAGTTGACAAATCTAACCAGATTGATTAAGATTTATCTATTAAGAGTCACCATCTAGGGGATGAAAACAGTCTACAGAGTTGGCCTACATCTCATTGAGCAATGAGTTGTATCCAAAAGTCCTATAGATCACTAATAATAACTCAATCAGAAAAAATGACAAAAGACTTGAATAGGGACTAAAGAGAAAGCCAAATACTTCTCTCTTTCTCTCTCTCTCCTAACTAAAAGCAAATCTAGATGGATGCTGAACATACTGTTTGTCTGCACCTATTTTCTGTCGCTGTAACAAACTACCTGAGATTGGATAATTTGTAAAGAAAAGAGGTTTAGCTTACAGTCCAAGTGTGTGCCGACATCTGCTGAGGGCCTTCTCGTTGCTTCATAGAGTGGCAGAGGACACCACATGACAAGACAGGGAAAGTGTCCTAGTTCAGGTCTCTCTTCCATTTCTCGGAAAGCCACCAAAGCCATCAGCACCCCTCTCCATGATCTCATCTACTCCTAACTGCCTCCCACAGAGTTTAGCGCCAGATACCATTAACATATACACTTGGGGTCTAAGTTTCCAACACGTAAACTTTTGGGGGACACATTCAGACAGTAACACTATTATTTCAACTTACTGAAAAATTTCAAAACAAATCATTAGAGAAAGTAAAAATACAGCCAAACGCAAAGAAGAATCAAAGATAACCAGGCAGGAGAAATGGAGCTCGCAGGGAGCATGGTAGATGTGCCAGCCCGTGCTCCAGGGACTGAGGACATACGGACTTTGATACAGGTCCCAGGATCCTGGTCAGAGAATTGAACTCCCTGCTGGGATTGGGGCGTACGACACACAGGAATAAAACTGAGCTTCCTGCTATAACAGAGTGCAGAGGAAAACTTTTTCTGGGATTAGAAAATTCTTTCTTACTTCTCCAAAAAGGCAGCAGGGAGCTTGTCTCCGTCTCACATTCTGAGAAGAAAAAAGCTTCCTCTGAAAAACTAAAGTCCTACTTGCATCACATGTGAGTTTTGAGTCCCAGTGTTGCATAACTGCATTGTAGACAGAACAGTCCCAGATCAATGGACTCTGTAAGTAGTCAATAGACGTGAATTCAAAATCATACCACAGGAATACTTTTATAACCCACGGCGCAGGTTTTCACAAAGTATCAGTTTACAGTACAAAATAACAACTCGCATAAGGAAAACAACTATGAGGGATAATGAGTAGGCACAACATGAGAAAGAATCAGCACTCTAATGACTTGAAATTATATAATAACCTGAAAGAGTTGACATAATATTCTTTGAAACATCTAAATAGATTTTAGAAAAGATACCATAATGAAAGAAGAGTATGCTGGGGGGGAAAAAGGCATATCTAGAAAATGTGAAAATTAGTCATTGAAATAAAAAAGCTATCGTGGATGGGTTAAGTAGTATATTAAACATGACTGGAGAAATAGTAAACTGGAAGAGTATTCTGAGGAAATTGTCCAGAATCCCACATAGAAAGATGATGAGACTAAAAAAGCGAGAGATTGAAGCATTGGAGTAGAATTGTCATACAATGAGACGGACCAACATGTGTCCAGTGGAAGTTCCAGGAGGAAAGAAGGGAAAAAAATTGGGAAGAACAAACAATATTCAAAAAATAATGGCTAAGAAATTTTTCCAAAGAGATAAAAGACAGGTCTAACTGCATGTGGAAATGAGATTGTTTTTAGTTTTAGCTGAGATGAAAAGGTCAAGAAAAATTCAATAAGTGATCAGGATGACCCGGATTTTAAAGTTAGTCTCTTGGCTACAAATGCAAGGCGTGCTGACAGACTACAGAACGGATCTGACAATATGAGTCAGTCACTTACTTTTGACCTATAGAAGGATTAAGATGAAGAGCTCAGAAAAGAGATTTTTAGAGCAGAGTGGTTGATATGCTGTGTTCTTTTGACGGTCATGGAGGATGAAAAAGTGGTTGCTTCCCCTTCACTGTGAGCCAAAAGAAAGTGATTTCAATATTACTGCTGGTGAGCTTGACACATCTCCCGAGGCTGGAGAGCCCGCGGAAGCTGTGTGACTTATGTCTGAAGAGTCTGAGCTCGAGAGGCCGTGGTTGGAGCTGCTGCAACCTGGCATCAGGGTGACAAGTGGGGCTGTACTCGGTACAGAGCTGCACTTCCATTTTTTTTCTTTTTTCTCTTGAGACAGGGTCTCACTTCATAATTCAAGCTGGGCTTGAACTCACTATGTAGTCCAGGCTGGCCCTAAACTGGCAGCAATCCTCCTGCCTCAGCCTCCATAGTGCTGGGATTATAGTCATGTGCCCCCACGCCCGGTTGGATGTCCAGTTTTGGTGGGCACAGGTGCCTGCTGTCTGAGCTGTGAAAAAGAATATTATAATTGAATAAATGTACAGTTTTTTTTTTTTTTTTGAGACAGGATCTTGCCATGTAGTCCAGGCTGGCCTCAAACTCATTATGTAGCCAAGGCTGGCCTTCAGCTCATGGTGATCCTCCTGCCTCAGCCTCCTGATAAATGTATAGTTTTAATATGACATTGGAATAACCCAATCAGGTTATTATCTGCAGTTTCATGCAGGAATAGGAAAGAGTCTGCAGAGAAAGTCTGAAGGGTTGGAGAAAGAATAAAGTTAGTTTTTTTCCTTACACTCTTCTAAGTCTAATGAAAACTCTAGTAAAATATGAAACTTCAGATTGGAGGATAACGATTTATATTTAAGATGGAATCAATTCATATTTTATGTATTTTAGTAAAATCACAGAGAATCCCCCATATCCTGTGCCTTCAAATATGATACAGAGGACGTATAACCTGCGTGATGGTTCCAGCAAGAATGCATAATCTGGCTGGGGATTTAGCTCAGAGCGCTTGCCCAGCAAGCACAAGGCCCTGAGTTTGATCCCTGGTACCAAAAAGAAAAAGAAAAAGAAAAAAGTGTATAATTTGAGTTTATCGATTGAGAAATATCAGATAAGCCCCAGATGAGGTGCCTTCTACTTAAAAATGGTGGGTGTGTAATAAAACACAAACAGACATAATAGACCAAGGAAGGCTGGGTATGTAGTCCACACCCATGAGAGGTACCGACACAGGACGGCTGGATCAACACCTCAGAGCCGATCGGGGTGTACTTAGGGGCAGGGGACAAGACAGGATAAAGGACATTATTGGGGCAATTGAAAAATCAGAATAAGAATGGAAGATTAAGTAAAAATGTATAATATATAAATGTTAAAGTTACTGAAGTTAATAACCAGATTGAGATTTATATAAGACTGTTTCCTTAAACGTACATTGAAGTATTTAGGGATAAAGAGTGTGACACAATAACTTATCCTCAAATGACTCAGAAAAAAATTGTGTCTGTGTGTGTATAGAAGAAACAAATGATAAAGCGAATGGAGTACAAGTTTGATAGTAAATGGATATGGGCAAAAGGTAGATGAGTCAATTTTTATCTTGCAAAGTTTCTTTCCTTGTCAGATGGTGTCTAAAGTTAAAAAACAAACAAACAAACAAACAAACAAACCAAAAATAGAAAAAAAGGAACTGGAGAGAAAAAAACAGAATACCTGCAGGGGAAAATATTTCAGTGGGGAGCAAGTTTCTAGTTATCAATAGAAGCTAGAGGCAGTAGAATTGTGTTCTCAGTGTTAAGGCATGAAACTTCCCGTACAGTGTTTTCCTCCCGAATAAGCTATCATTCAGGAGCAAGGATAATACAGAATCGTTAAAAACACTTAATGATTGAAATGATTACAGTTTCTTGCTAAAAGAACTACTGTAGGATGTCTTCAAGAGAAAGAAAACATAGCACAGAAGAAAGAAGTGGGATAAAAGATGCAAAGCTAACAAAAAAAGAAAGATGTGAAGTTGAGCAAAGTGATCAGCAAACACATAAAGCAAATCTAAATCAACCTTGACTAAATTAAGCCTCCTCATCGTTTCTATTAGCGCAGCCTGGCTGTGCAGATTGATGGGTGTCATTGTGGCAGATTTGTACATGTGCTACATACTTTAGCATTACGTAATTCAGATGAAATTTTAAAACAGTTATATTTCAAGGTTAAAGAGGTAGAATTAAAATGCTAGAAAATGATAACATGGAAGTTTGGAGGGATAATCCAGTTAGAAATTCTAGTATCCGGATATTTTCTTCAAGTCAACAATGCATGTTAAAATTTAAGATGATGAATTAAAGGAAAAGAAATAGAATTTGTAACTTTCAAAATAGCAAGGGAGACTAGAAATGAAGAAAACATGATACAATGCCCCCTGTAAAGGGTAGGCAAGAAAAAACACAAATAGAAAAACTTAAAATAAGAATGGAGGGAAGACATTGAAATATACCAGAAATTACCGGAAATGTAATATTTATAGAATAGAAAATTACATAGACATTAAAACTAACTATACCTGTAAGTAGTAAAACAAACAGAAAATATTAGGAACATTGTACTCAGGGTATAAAGTAAGATGAGAAAGGATATATGTAGTAGAGTAAGAAGAAAAAATTAAAATGACTTTAAATAACGTGTATGTTGTTCATAGATACAAGCACATGTAGCAAAATTATGGATGGAGGAATGTGCACCAATTTAATGATAGTAATTTTCTCTGGAAACAATGAGGTTGGAAGGGAGGGATGAGGGTGATGGTAATGTATCTGCACTTTCCCTTAAAAAACAAACACAAAACAACCCCAAAACAATTATGATTCCAAATTAATGCGTTGTAGTTTCCCGTAATCCTAGCACCCTGCGAGGCTGAGGCAGGAGGAATGCAAGTTTGAGGCCAGCCTGGGCAACTTAGTGAGCCCTTGTCTTAAAAAGAAAAAAAGTATTGGGGATGCAGCTTAGGGCAAAGGCGCTCTGTTCAATCCCCAGTGCCGCAAAAATAAAAAAGAGAACAACGAAACGAAACAAAACAAGAATAAAAACCCCCAAATGAACACACAGCCCCCCCCCCCCGCAGTTAATGTGTTGCCCCTGGGGCGAGTGTGCTGATGTTTGTTACGTTGATTTCTGGGCTTCTCTGTGTAGTTACAGGGTTTAGCGGGTGAACGAGCAAACACGAAATCTCTGTCGCTGGTGTCTTTAAATCACATCTTCCAGGAACGCGGGGATGGCACCGCCCCGCTCCGGCCTGCTGGCTCTCAGCTCCGCTGATGGGGCTCCGGGGCGCGTCCTCCCGGCTGTCCTCCGGCGGGCGGCCCTTCCCCAGGGTCGTGCGCCCTCCGGCCCTGGTGACCCCGCTTCCTGGTCTTTTTCAGCAGCCCTTCAGAAAGGGGTTCTGCTGGTTGCTCGCCTCCCGAGGCCTTGCCAGACTGCCGGTTCCCTCGCCAGGGCCAGGAGCTCTGAGCAGTCCCTTCTTTAGGGCCTTTGCGGTGTAACCTTCGCCATGACACCAGGTGACCGTGCTCAAAAAGTTCACTATGAAACGAGTCACAGACACCGTTTGCTGTGGCCCGCAAGGCGGACTAGGTGGCTTGGGCCAAGGCCTGCCAGTTTAGGGACCCGCCTGTCCCGAGCAGGTGGGTTGACAGCCTCTGGGCCGAGACACGCAGGGACCCGCTCTCCTAAGACCCCTGCCCCGGGGTTCTGATGGGCCCTTCGATGGCCTCAATTGTACTTTATGAGTTATGTTTTATTTACTCAACTAATTTATTTTTATTCTTTTGTTAGTACATGTTTGCAGTATGTAATGATTCCGTATGTTGTGTGGTGTTTGTACGTGTTCATATGACATTTGAATTCTTTTTTGTCCCTTTCCCTTTCCATCCCTCTGTCTCTTGTTCCTCTGCCCATCTGAAAAATACCTCCCTACTTCATATTATGTATCTTTTATTTTGCTCTTTATTTATATTTTGGGTTTCTCATACAAGAGAAGCCATGTGATATTTAAACTTGTGTGTCTGATTTATTTCATTTAACATTATGGTCTTAGGGTGCATCAGTTTATTTACAAATGCCTCAGTTTATCCTTCTTTGTAGCGGAGTAGTACTCTATTGTCTAAACACCACCTTTTCTTTATTCGTCTCTTGATGGGTATATATGCTCTTTCCAGGATTCAGCTATATGAGTTGTGCTGCTATAAATTCGGGGCTGGATGTGTCACTGTAATATGGTGACATTAGCTCTTCTGGGCAGGTACCTAGAAGGGGAATAGCTATGTCAAATGACATTTCTAGTTTTAGTTTTTTGAGGCATCTCCATAGTGGTGGCACTAGTTTACATTCCCACTGACAGTGTAGAAGGGTCCTTCCCCCACCAACAGCCTCACCAACATTTGTTATTGGATTTTTTGATGATAGCCATTTTTTTTTTTTCCTGGAATGAGATGGTACCTCAGTTTACTCAATTAATTTTGACTGAGTACTCCTCTCTAGGAGGAACTACAGCCTCATAGAGATGGGATGCACATCACACTGGGATGTTGGAGAAGTCCTGTGACCAGGGAGGGAGCTTAGACAGGGAGATACACAAATCTGTCGGGAAGAAGCCCGAGGAGCCAGCAGGGGTGGAAGTAGAAGAGTCCTCGGAGGGTCAGCCATGCCGACCTTCTGTGTATTTCAGTGATGGTTTCCAGGGGAAAGAACATCTACACTGAGACCTGACAGGTAAAACTAGTTAGTCACACCAAGGAGAATGGAGCGTGTGTGTATGTGTGTGTGTGTGTGTGTGTATGTGTATACATGTATGGGTGTATGTGTGTGTATCCATGTGTGGATGACTGTGTGTATGAGTGTGTGTGTGTGCTGGGGGAGCTTTGTTTTTAAGGTAGTCGAGGCAGAGAAGAAAAACAACCCGGGCAGAGACCAGTAAGGGTAAAAAGCATTTGGGACAGACTGTACACCCATTAACAGGTGCCTGGATAAACAAAATGTGGTTTCTATAGAGAATGCAATACTACTCTGCTAAAAGGAATGACAAATTTGAGGCATTTGTAGGAAAATAGATGCACCTGGAAAATATAATATTGATTGAAATAAATCAGACATACAAGCTTAAATACTGTATGGTATCTCTCATTTGAGTGAGGCAAAATACAAAGAAAATGATAAAGGACATATACAAAGGGACAAAGGGACAGATCTTGTCCAATAAGGAGGTGGTCTAAGGGAGCAAGGACAAGGCGTGAGGAGGAGGGAAAGGGGAAACGAGGGGAATAAAGATGTGCCACGTACAGGATCCTAATAACTCCAATCAGTGTACACATTAAATGCCGGAACATGAGCTAAGACAGATAATATCAATGAATATGAAAAAGGTGATAGAGGAGCCGGAGAAGGGGGGGAGGGGGATTAGAAAAAACCCCTTAATATGTGCATATAAGCACTTTCCAAGATGATCGTACCCTGTGTGAATTGCAAACATGTACTAATAAAATTAAAGAAATTTTAAAAAGCATTTGAGAAATTGAGAGCACGTCTCTTGGGTTAACTGGAGGAGGAGCAAGCGGAGGAGGAGGCGGAGGAAGCAGAGGAGAAAGAGCAAGAGGAATGAGGTGGGAGAAGAATAGGGATCAGAAGCCTCATAATGAGATTAAGGACCGGGTGTTATTGTGAGGCCAGTGAGGAGCCCCTGCATCTTTCGGAATAGAGAGCGTGTAAGGAAGTCACATTTTCACTCGGGAAGGGCTGCCTGTCTGGATGGGAGGGTGGCACGTGCGAGCAGAGGGCGCCCCTGACGCAGGCAGGAAATTGCTCTCATTAGGGAACAGCCCTGCAAAAGGCAGATTGTTGTTTCCTTATTTGATTTCAGCCAGAATGAATTTACTTCGTATTTATCTCCGCGTCTCCAGTACCGGGGAGGTGTTCAGGGGATGAACGTCTTCAAGAGGTGAATTGCAGTGACGTGGTATTTTTGTGACAGTGGTTCGCCTCGTGTCTTTCCAGACCCGTCTTTGTTAGGACAACTCCGTAAGTCTTCGGAGTCTGCGTGGAGCTATCTCAGAGTGCACGCTGAGCGGCGAAGCTTTAATGCAGTTCACAGGTCGCCCTGAGACGCCCGGCCTGGGTTTTTCCTGTCTCAGCTCTCTTCTGCCATCTGCTGGCCCAAGTATATCATAGCACCCAAAGGCAGGTAACCCTCGGAGAAGGTGTCAAGCCTCCAAGTTTCGTGGGAGACAAGGTGGACGATACCCTGGACGAATTTACAACTAACTTGGGAAAATAAGTGTATTCCCCAAGTCACCTTCCATTTGTAGCTCATCTTCAGTTTTCTTCAAAGACAAAACATCACCTTCTGGGTTTTTTTCTTTCTTTCTTGTGCTACTGGAGATCGACCCCAGAGCTTTCCAATTGAGCTACATCCTCACCCCACCTCTCTTTTTATTTTTTATTTCGAGACAGGTTCTCATTAAATTGATAAATTGCCCAGGCTGGGCTTGAACTTGTGATCTGCTTCAGCTTCCCAGAGTGGTGGGATTACAGGCGTGGAACACCATGCCCGGCTCCTGCTGCCGCTCCTTCCTCTTCCTCCTCTTTCCTTTCCTTTCTTCTTTCCTTTTTTCTCTTTCTTTCTCTCTCTCTTTCTGTCTCTCTCTCTCTCTTTCTTTCTTTCTCTCTCTCTTTCTCTCTTTCTCTCTCTCTCTTTCTCTCTCTCTCTTTCTCTCTCTCTTTCTCTCTTTCCCTTCCTTCCTTCCTTCCTTCCTTCCTTCCTTCCTTCCTTCCTTCCTTCCTTCCTTCCTTTCTTTCTTTCTTTCTTTCTTTCTTTCTTTCTTTCTTTCTTTCTTTCTTTCTTTCTTTCTTTCTTTCTTTCTTCAGGGTCTTGCGATGTAGTCCAGGCTAGTTTTGAACTCACTGTGTCACCTGGGCTGGCCTGGAACTCACAGTGATCCTCCTGCCTCAGCCTCCTGAATGCTGAGATTACAGGCATCTGCCACCACACCAGGCCTTTTTCTTCTTTTATACAGACTGTTTTAAACATTAGTGTTTCTCTTTGGCATTTTTGCAATAATCTGATAATAACAGCCATTACCACACTATTTTAAAAACGCTGAAACAGAAGTACATAGAGTTAAATAAAAAGCTAACACTGAACAGTAAATCGGTGGCCCAGCCAGGTCTGAAGCCTCTTGGATTCCTGTCTCACACGTTTCTCACCAAACTCCTCAAATCAAGCAAGGGAGCTTGGGACAGCTGTCACCTGCAGCAAGAGGCTAAGGCTGCAGGTGTTGGGGGGTGGGGAGGCGCGGAGGAGAACCCAGACCGAGTCTCCACAGTCCGCATGCCCAAGGACACGCCAAGGTGACATCCGGAGGGAGACGTTTCTTCGCTGTATGGAGGCTGGTAGAATGTGAACCGAGATGGTATCTCCAACCTTTAAGGAGTGTGGTCCCACCAAGTACAGCCTGCTGTCTTTGTCAAGGGACACGGTTAGGGCAGAAAAAGTAGCATTCCATCTTTTTCTCATTTAAATTTAGGTTACACAAATATCCAAGTATATTCTTGGTGTTAGAAAACACAAACATTCTTGTCAAGCGGAAACACTCCTTTGTAAACAGTTTAATGCTTTTTCCCCCCACCGAAGACAGCCAGGCGCGGCTGTGGCTTTGGATCTCTTCCTGTGTGTTTACAGATGTATGTTCGTTCCCATGGCAACGGAGAGTGGGGTGCGTGCTTTCCGGCCCGACGCGAATGCTTCCTCGCTGCCCTGACCGGGACCGACCCGCCTCCTCTCCCCTGGGACTCGCTGGGGGCTGTCCGGGCTGCGGGTCTCCTGGGAAGCTGGGCCTCGGCACCCAAAGGCGGAGTCTGGCCGTCTGCTTTCCTGCACTGTCCCTGCAGGCCGGAGGCTCCCTCCAGCTCTGGTCCAGCCAGCTTCACGTAGTGCCCCGCCCAGTCTCCTCTCCTCACTCTCCTCATTCTCTTCCTCCTCCTTTGTACTGTGCAAAGATATTCTTAATTTAAAACCATTTCTAAGTGTAGAGTCGAGAGGCATTAACTACTTTCACACTGTTGTAGAAACATCATTGCAATCAATCCATCTTCAAAAAATTTAAAATTTTCTCCACCTGAAACTCCACGGCCATGAAAGAGGAATTTGCCATGCTCTTCTTCCCCAGTCTCTGACAGCCGCTGTCTCATTTCTGTTTTGATGACTTTGACTGCTCTAGGTATTTCCTGTAAGTGAAATCCCACAGAAATTGTCTTTCTGTGGCTGGTTTATGTCACTCGGCCTAGCTTCACCCATGTTTATCCTGTGTCAGAATTCCCTTCCTTTTTAAGGCTGCGTAGTGTTCCAGCATGTACAGACCACTTTTTACTTATCCGTTCAGGTGTCAGTGGACACGTGGGATACTTCTGCCCTCCGCTGTTGTGAATCGAGCTGCTGTGAATGTGGGTGTACAAGTGTCTGTCTCAGCCCCGATTCAGCTCTTTGGGGTTCGTCTCCAGAAGTGACACAACACCCCAGCCACATTTCCCCATTTATTTATTTTTTGGCATTGGCCTTTTTAAAATTTTGAGACACGGTCTTGCTAAGTCATTAAGTTCTGCAGGCTGGGCTCACACTTGCAGTTCTCCTGCCTCAGCCTCCAGATTTCAGGGATTACAGGAATGTATCATCACACCCAGCTACTTGTCTCCCCATTTTGTATAATAAATTTGTTCTCACCTTTTTTCTTTCCACTTCCATTCGGCACTAACACCTGATTCCCATCAGCTACCCCTCAGCTTTTACAGTGGGAGGTTTGATTTCATTAAGATTATTCTTATAACAGGACTGGTGGAGTCTTGCTGCTAAGTCCACAGTGTTTCTATGCAGGAAGTTGAGAAACGATTCTATCAGTGCAAACCTGCAGTTTCCCATGAACTAGTTTAAGTGTGTTTTTCTTCTTGGCAATCAAATGACTCCAGACGAATACGCTTACATCACGTCCAAGCTTTTGAGAAGCAAGATGTAAGAAGCAGGATGAGGATTCAATGTTGGGAGGACGTTTTCTTGCCTTGAGTTATGTTAGCGATAGGACATGGCAAGTTTCTTCTCTGACATTTTTCCCCCCTCACAGACATTCATACTGGCCACATAAATTTGGCACAACAACTGTACCTTACAAAGCTCTATCTTAGTAAAGATAAACCAAGCTGGCCCAGGAAATCAGTGTGACATTTAATAGTAAGAGAATCCTGTCTAGCAATATACTTTGTCGTTGATTTTTTTTTAGCAGACATGATGAGAAATTGGAAGTGAAAATGGGTAGATACTTTGTAAGGCTGGAGATGGTGGTGTTAGAAACTAGAATTCTCACTCGCGAGGGGTGTTGGCCTTGAAGCTGGGGAGTCTCGCGGGTCTTTACTGACCCCTACCCACCTTTAGGGGACACAAGGTAACGGGAGGGTCCCCTCACTTTCCTGCTGAGGGCATTGTTTCCTTTTATTTCCCCCATATTCTCTGGACTCATGAATAAAAAAACATGGATTCGGGGGTAGAGAGTTTTAGGTCTGAACAGCCAATCTGCCGCATCTTGTTAAGTGTCTAATGTGACACATTCCTTAATCTTTCCAACCGTCAACTCCCTTAAATAATGAAAATAAACACATACCCTATAGATTTAGAAATGAATGAGATGACACACAAAGGAACCTCACCTACCTGAGTCACAGAGACTGTAGACAAAGGGCAGCAACAAGCCTTCATTATTACTGTTTGCCAGTTTGAGATTCACATTCATTAAATTAAATTAATTAATTAACTTATTCATCGGGTGCTGGGGATGGAACTCAGGGCCTCGAGCTTGCTAGGCAGGTGCTCTGCCACTTGAGCTGGATCCCCAACCCCCCACATTCATTTTAATATTTTGCGTAAAGCATTGCCTATCCCATACCGTCGATAGTGAGAACATGTTTTCTCCTCCTGCTATCTTCTTCCACAATTCCAAAGACTCCCCTCCCCCATACTCCCTGATTCCTGGATCCCGTCGCCTCCGGCGGGGAAACCTGGAAGAACGTGTCCAGGATTGGGCCGTTATTACTAAGCCTGTCACACGGTGTCGCTGTGGAAGCAATCTCGCCGCCGGAGGCCATTTTTCCCGCCCAGGGCTGAGTGATTTTGGGCAGCTCCTCCGTGGGATATAGCGATTTGGCAGCGGCTGCTGTACCCCACGTCAGTGTTCTGGATGGTGCACGTCTTGTGATGGAAACGAGGCTGCAGGGTCATTGTGGGTGCAGGAGGGCTCCTTACCCCGTGTGCTCTGCCCATGGCTGAGGCTCAGTCCTGTCCCTTGTTTAATCACTCTGACCTTTGAGCGACACATCCAGCAGCTCCGTGACAAACGGCTTCTTTGCGTGTGGACAGCTACCACCATGCTCAGGTAATCAGCACTCTGGTTGCTAGCCGTACTGGATGCAGGTGTCTGCCCCAAATTGGCCCTCGTAGGAGGCCAGTTCTGATCGAAGCAGGAAATGGACACCTCTCTGGGCACATCCTGCCAGGGGAGCTCCTTGGACCTGGACGTGTCTGCCCACACATGCTTGACTCGGGCTGGAATCAGGGAGCAGCCAGTGCCGAAGGGATGTTGGAACTGACGTGAGCCGCCCACGGGCACCCATCTCTCAGGCCGGGCTCAGGTCTTCATGTGTATTTGAGGGTTCTGCCACGAAGGCAGGAACAGAAAGAGATGCCCAAGATAAATCACTGAATCCAGCAAGCAAACCGCCAAGCTTGGTGCATAACATGACCTGCTTCCTTCCTTCTTCCTTTCCTTCCTCCCCTTCTCCTTTCTTTCTCTCCTTTTTTTCTTTCATGTTTTCATCGTATTGGGTATTGAACTCAGGGTCTTTACACTGAGCTCTCTCTCCAGCCCTTTATTTTTTTATTTTGAGACAAGGGCTTGTGAAGTCACTAAGCTGTCCAGTCTGGGCTCAAACTTGTAATCCTTCTGCCTCAGCCTCCCAGAGTGCTGGGATTACAGACTCCCTGAGTGCTGCTCCAGGCTCCTATTTTTTCTCTGATGCTTCTGTGTTGTCTAAATGTAATCTACAGTCATGTGCTTTATAATGGTGCTTCAGTCAGTGATGGGCTACATATGTGATGGTGATCTCACTGATAATAATAAAGCTGAAACATCCCTTTCATCTGGTGACATAGTAGCCAGCATCACGTCCTAACCCAGTGTGTTGCTCTGGGTTTGTGGCGATGCTGATGTAAACAAGCCTACTGTGTGGCTGGTTGTATAAAAGCACAGCGTGGACGATTATATCCTTATATAATACTAGATAATGATAATAAAAGGCTGTTTTCGGGCAGGTTTATGTATTCACCCTACTGCACTTTTTATTATTATTTTCAAGTGTACTTCTTTTTTTGTGAAAAAAGTTTGCTGTCAAACAGAATGGCGCGGGGTGCTGGCAGCCGGCTCAGACGTCTCAGGTCCATGGTGTCTCCCGACTGTGTCTGGTGATGGATCTTTGTACTAAGCACTAGGCCAGTGACTTTCTTGTACTCATGCTCTGAAGCCTTCGGTTTCTGTGGTCAAGAACAAGTCCAAATTTTGAGGCTATTCGGCCCTTGGATCCTGCGTCTATGAATTTGACAACCGCAGATGTAAGAACTTCTTCATGGGAAGAAAGAATTCATTTTTCCCAAATATATTAAAGTTTATTTTGGCTGCGTATGTTTAAGGGACGTTAGCTGCTGTAGCAGATGAACACACTTCTCATAGATTAGCACGGTAGAAATGCATTTCTCTCTCAGACCACGTTCCCCATCGCACTGGTTGGGAAGCTTTTTGTGTGGCTTTTCAGAACCCAGAGTCCTGCTAGCTTGTGGCTCTGCCCTCTGTCAGGTCCGCAGCGTTCTTTTCATTCAGCTGATGGGAAGAGGGAGTGTGTGCAAGGCACACCTGCTCACTGGGCAAGATGAGACAAGACCTCGATCATTTCCTGGTCCTGCCTAAACTGGGGCTGGGGATACAGTTCCTGTGGGCAGCCCTTTCTCCACAACAGAGCTGCATGACAGAGGGGACTCATTCTTCTCTGACACTCAGTCAGCCATTTTGAAAGGTGTACTTGTGACTCAAATGGTTTCTGATCCTGGGAAAATTCGACATTTAATCTCATCAAAATCATTTTTCCAATTTTAGCAATGAACTACGAGAGAGAGGTCACTGGGCGTCAACTCAGGGGGAAGTTTGAGATTCAGCTCAGGTGTCCTGGAGCATCCTGCCGATGCTTGCAAGGTGATCAGAAAGTGTGGATGCATATCCATCTCTCGGCAAATTATTTTGAAAGGCAAAATGCCTCCATCGACTGTAATAATGCACAGATAATATACATCATGCATCACCCTTTTGTGTAAGATGTAGCCACACCACTAATACGCTGCTGGTGGAATTTTTAACGGGTTTAGCCACTTAAAGAAGAAATTGGTTTTACATCTTAAAGTTGAAAGTGTGGGCATCCTATGACCTAGCAAGTCCATCAGTATCATCAATAAAGATTTATTTCCCAATCAGCAACCCAAGAAGACCAAATAGTGCAAACAACTGCAGATATAAACGACTCCCAGTGGTTTCATTTTTCAACGAGATGCTATCTGAAGAGCAGGGAAAATTGACCAAAGTTCATATGGAGGAGAAATCAATTCTGTTGGAAAGCTGCTGTCAGGACTGAATACATTGGCAGTGAGTTTCCAGATGGTGGAGACCCTCACACTGTTTGCCTCCCAGACATTCTCATGGCAAGCCTGCCCGAGAGACTCAAAACAGGTGAACATATCTGTGCAAAGAAGAACCAGTGGCGTATTATCTCAGACAGTTCTACAGGGTGGATGACATGAGAAAGAATCGTCAAGTTTACAGTAACGGTTTTGGGGGGGTGCTGGGGATCGAACTCAGGGCCTTGCACTTGCTAGGCAAGCACCCTACCACTGAGCTAACTCACCAACCCCTACAGTAACATTTTAACCAGTTCTTTTTATAAACAAAAGTATTGATTCAGGACGAATGGAAACACTGTAGAATTTATGTGTTACTAGGTCAAGTGAGGATTTCTAGGTAATATTCCATTTCCCAGACTAGCTACTTGAGTAATGTGATAAGAGGATAGAAATCCCAGTAGTGGCATATGTCCTACATTTTCTCTTAAAACTTACGGGGGACCTCACCTCTCGAGGATATGCTAGAAACAGAAAATGTGTGTAAATGTCAAATAGGCCTTTGCCAGAACAGTTGTTCTTTACTGGGGATAGTTTTGCCTCTCCTTGCAGAAGTTATTTGGCAACGTCTGCAGACATCTCTGATTGGCCTGAGTAACAAGGAAGGAAGGCGCTACTGTTGTCTAGAAGGCAGGGGGCAGGGAGCCTGATCAATATCCTAAAATGCACAGGATGCCCTTGTCACAGGATGCCCTGTAACGTCTCCTGTGCATGGAAGGTGATCAGTAAATGCATCCACTGATGAGTTTGGAGCTGACCCTGCTGTTAGGAGGTGGGGCCTCGTGGGAGGCAGGTCCCCGGAAACGTGTCCTGGAAGTGTGTGTTCTTGACCCTGACTCTTCCCTCCTCTCTCTGCTTTCTGGCTGCCGTGGTCTTTCCACCGTGTTGTTTCTGCTCTGTAACAGCTGACCTTTGACTGAACCCACTGGAAACCGTGAACCACTCAACCTTTCCTCCTTTACATCGTGGGTGTCAGGTATTGTGTCTTAGCAATGGGAAAGTGACTAATACAGCCTCCCCAACAAAACATTATGTGCCACAAATGTCAATAGTGTCTCTCTAGATGCAGGCATAAGCATATTGGCAAGGTACGTGTGGTAGTTTAAAGCCTGACTGTGAACTAGGAGGCAGAAAAATGATAAAAACAGACATGAGAGTTTTAAAAAAGAAATTTACAAAAGCCTATCAGTGTATCATCTTTGAGCATGGAGACAAAGAACTCCATGCATACCAATAACCCCTGAAATTATTACTGATTCAGAGCACTGAGTTGTAATAGCTGTTTGAATAATGTTAATATATTCAATTTAATAAAACGGGTGGGAGATCTTTATTACCTGCAGCTAAGTGGGGCCTGTGATGGCAGAGACTGACATCTGTGATACACAGACATCTGACCAGAGCTAGGGACTGCTTGCTACTCAGCGTCTTATGTATTAGAGGCAGGATTTGTGCCGGAAAGTACCTACATTTAGGAGTCCCAAAGACGAGGGTTCTCTCTCAGCTCTGGGACCTTGGACAATTTTAAATCTTATGAGTATGGAGGATTCTGGCATCCTGCCATCCCAAAAACTATGAAGACTAAATAAAAATATCTATAAAGGGCCTGATGCATAGATGGTACCTGATAAACGATGGCTCTTTTTATATAGTAAACGAATAATAGTTTATGATAGTGAGATGTTATCTATAATACTTAAAAAAATCTGATATCCTGACATTTAGACAATCTCATATTCTGGCACTTGGCAAGTAAAAAGTAACTCCCCCCCCCCCATGGCCTGAGCTCGGTGGCCAGGCGTCTCGCCCATTCACAGACAGCGGAGGAGTGTCTGCTACAGAACGGAGGAGGGAAGACACCAGGAATTCAGAGGGTCTTAGAGGACTAGAAGAGAAGAGCTCAGAGTAAAGGAACTTGACACTGAACAATCGACAGTGATACTACATTGTTTAACTTCCGCAACCCAACGTCAATGCAAAGCTCGCCTGTTCTTGCTGTGCAGCTGGCAAAGCAAGGCAACCCCATTGGAGCCGAGCACTGTGCCCAGTCACGGCCCGCAGAAAACCCCACATGGATGAGGCAGTCAGGCATCTGAGAGGTTTTCAGGCGTCAGTACTACCTCACCTTCAACTCCCGGCCTCTTCCTGCTTCATCCTCAGACAGAGCTGGATTGTATCCTGGCTTTTTTGCTTGCTCACTCTATGGCCCTGTTACCCAGGTTGAACAAGTTGCACCTTGGAGAGAAGCAAGTGACTTTCTCCCTAAGCCTGAATTTCCTTCCCTGTAGAATAGGGATAGCAGTGATTCCTATTTCTTAGGGTTTTGTTTACTACATAGCAAGCTTCTTAAATAAAAATTAAATGCATGTGTTCAATAACTATGAAATGCTGAGGGCTGGCATATGATAAGAGCTTGAATGGTACCTGTTCTCTTTATTATTAGTTGTTATCACACTTGGGATTGTTTGAGATGGAATGAGGAAGAAGGCTGGAAATTAAGTTCAGTCCTGAGGCCAAAGAGTCAGTCAATCATGCCTGTGTAATGATACCCCGGGAAAGGCTCAGGACAGCTTGGGCGAGCTCTTCCTGGGATAGACCCAGCAGTGCCAGTGGGGAGAGGCCGCCCAGGAACCCAGAAACGTCATGTTCGGGGCACTCAGACCTCACTACCTTTTGCAGCTCTCCATTTGGCTGGTCCTAATTTTATTTATATCCTTCATAATAAATTGCAATTGTATAGTATGTATTTTCCTGAGATCTGTAAGTCATTCTAGCAAATCATCAAACCCAAAGAGTAAAGGGAACCCCTAAATTTGGAGCCAGATACTCATTAGTACAGGTGGTCTGGGAGCCCCAGAACAGGCGGCTGATATCAGAAATGCAGTCCTGTGCAGGATGGTTCCTTTAGCCTTTGAAGTCTGACCTCACTCTGGGTAGAATCAGCATTCGATTGCAGCAACCACTTTTAAGGCTTCAAAGTGAAGAGCGATTGATCATTTCTTCCTTCTGCTTGCCCGGCATATCCATCCTGACAGAGATCCCTGTTGTCCCCACCTCCAAATGTAGCCCGAACCCATCCCCCACTCCCATCTCTTCTGCCACCACCTGATCCACGCCTCCATCGTCTCCCACCTGAACAAACCAGCAGTCTTAAGTGGTCCTCCTTCTCCTCCTCTTGCTCCTACTATCCATCCTTCATTCTCCACTCTGTCAGCTGGGTGGTCTTTTAGAAGGGGAAGTCAGTTAATGACCCGCCCTGGAAGGAGGCCCTCACGATTTTCCCTGATATGCAGATAAAATTCAAACCCTTCCCAAGGCATGCAAGGTCCTTATACCCCCTTTAGTATTCCAAGCTCAATTCTCCTTACCCCTGTCTGTTAGGCACACCGGCTTCTGTTTTGATCCTTTAACACGGCGACGCTTAATCTACCTTCACGTAAAAATCACCTGGAGAATTTAAGCAAGTGATGGGCAGTGAAGGCTGAGAACTAGAGCGTTAACGGAACCAGCTCTTGACTGCTTCCGGACCTTTGCCCCTCCACTGATTGGTTTGGCATAGCTCTGCTGGGGTCAAGGGTGCGATACTGGGATTAGGGTGGGGAGCGCTACCCATCCTAAGGGCAGGCAGCCTGGAGAAGATATAAGGGACACAAAGAGGGTTGCCAATCCCTTGCTTCTTTGCTACCCTCTGCCCGCCACGGACTGTTTTTCCTCTGCCATGCCCCTCTGCCCCCCCCGCCCCGCCTTGGAGCCAGCTGATTACAAACTAAAACCTGTACAGACTGTGAGCTAAATAAACCTTTCCTCCCTTAACTTTGGGTGTCTGGTATTTTGTCTCAACAACAGAAAAGTAACTAAGACACAGAGGAAACTGGCGGTTTTGGCTGGTGGATTAGAGATGGCTCAGGTTGGGTCCCCGGATCCCTGCCTCCCTGGAAGGTTGTTCTTTGACCAATTCCTGGTGGTCTCTCAGGTGCCAGCTTTGGAGCGACCTCTCTCCCTGCGGCCATGTGCCTCCCCTCTCTGCACTGTAGTGAGAGTCGCTGTGCAGGGTTGGAAGTGGCTGTCTGTTCTTGTGGGGTCCTGCTTCTCCTCTCTCCAGTGCCTGCAGACAGCTGGCACTCGGAACGTGTGCTGAAAGCGCTTGGGCATGAAGCAGGAAGAGGAGAGGTTTCGGACGCGTTTAGCTGGGCTCACACCTCAGCTGTTACCATAACTTTTCGGTCACTGCATTTGTAAAGTAGGGAAAACGGTCTGTCTCCAGGAGTTTTGGGGAAGGCCAAATGAAATCTGCTGTGGGAAGTACTGTCTTCTAAGCTAACACTAGTCAATCATTTTTTTAGTTGAAAATGATTTATTTCAATAACAGCAGCAACGGAAACTGCAATTCTGTGGTAATTTATGTTTCACTAACCCTATACTCTTGATCATCTGTAATTTTTAAAATTTGTATTAGCATACATAAGATTACATCCATTGCGGAAAGTTGGTATGTGTACATAACACATCTTAATTGTTAGTTAAATTTTAATTAAACTCATTTTATTTTATTGGCCATCTAATATTTTTTCAAGGCATGACCCACCTACCAACTTTGCCCACAGGGACTCGTCATGTGTCCATCCTGGGCTTTTTCACCCAGGAGCACTGTCCTGTGGGTCCTGTTCTGTTAGCAGGCCCTTGAGCTGGGGCAGGTTCTGGGAAGGTCAACCTCCCTCGAGTCGGGGGCTCTGTGGAGACCTGGTGTAGTGAGCGGAAAACACAAGCTGAGCCTTCAGGTCATTTTTCCTTCCTCATCATTTAACCACCACATGCAGAGGGAGAAAGTTGAGAGTCTGGCTCTAAATCTGGGGAGCCAACGGTGGTTTCTGCAATGAACAACTTGGAATCTGACTCTTGGTGTCCTGGAACAGGCTGATGAGATGGCCTTCTTCATAAGTGAGGGTGGTTTTTTTTTTTTTTTTTTTTTTTAATTCTTTGCCTGCTTACAATCTGGGACCTCCAAGCACAAGTAGTTCTGTTCTGTTTCAGGGAAAGGAGCCTCTTTCGTTGAAATAAATTTGTTTCTGGAAGCTCACTGTGCTGTGTGCACACGCTGTCTCTTGCTTGCTTTCTCTAATCTCTGAGATGACACAGGATGCTGCCGTAAAGCAGACCTCCTTCCACCTACAGCTTTGTATTTATTTATGTAATTTTTTTTTTCACTAAGAACATGTATTGGTACATTGTATACATAATGATCACATTCATCATGGTTATTTTGTACTGTACAGGATATATCTTGGTTTCCCCGCCTCTTCCCCACCCCTCCCTTCCGCTTCCCCACCCTTGCCTATCTACAGCAGGTTTATTTATGTTTTTCCATTTTTTTTTTCCCTTTCTCCTTTCTCCGACTACGACTTTGGAAATAAGGGAAATGAGGTTACTTTTAAAAAGCTGAAAAATCCATGCTGGATAGGATCAATTACCTGTGGAATAAACTCTAACATTATTTGTAAGAAAATATGTTAGCAAAGAGTTAGAAGAGACCCCAAACCCCAATCAAGTGTAAAAAGCAGGGGTCTGCAATTGACGAGAACCCATTTTAAATCATGGCATCACCACCTGCTGCTTGTTTAACTTTCTTAGTTCCTCTCATATTAGCATCTTTTCTTGCAGATCATGGTTTGAAAAGTACACAGCAGAGAATTTATTGTAACAATGAAAGTGTTGCATCCAAATCACCTTGGGCAGCACTAGTGGGTCACAGGTGTTGAGTAAATTGTTATCATCAACATCACCGTCTTCATCACTAAGGCTATTAGGGTGCAGTTTCATGGAGGTGGGACTATTAGATGTGACTACAGGTTTGGAAAGATTTGTCAGGGCTCACAGGAACATTCACCACACACCAAGCACTTGGCTAAACGCTGTTCTATACGCATGAGCTCAACAACGCTGTGGGAAAGGTACTGTTCGCACGTGGGTCTGCAGAACAGGAAACAGGGCCGCAGCTGGGATATCGGCTCCTGGTTTCTGTCCCCAGAGCTTGTGCCCTGAGCCACTGACCAGGTCAGCACGAATCCAGTCAACATTTGGCTTGTTGTCTTAAGAAAGACTAATGAAGAGAAGGGAAATGGTGGACTTGGAGAACAGGGCAGCGGGAAGTGACTCATATAACGGAAGGTGTAGAGACACAGCCGGATGTCACTTCTTGCAGTCAAACAACTTCATGTGGTTTAGTGTTTATCAGCAATTCGCACGGGATTTTTCATTGTTCTCCAGAGTTAATGCTATCTGGAACATGCAACATTATAGTACAACATAAATATATGCACATTTACAATAGTTTAAACATTATTTATGATTTCCCATGTCCAATGCTTGACGATGATATGCTGTTCACTGACTTTGAGGAGTAATATTTTCTTCTCTATTTATTTGCAACGTATTTATTGCAGATGTACTCTGCAATAAGGGTGTCTCTCATCAGCATGGTGTTGCAGAGGTACCCTTGGAGCACCCCGATTTGAGAGGCACAGGCTGAGAACACAGCTACATTCCAGTCCCCCATCCATTTATATCCCCGGAGGCCCTACCTTCTCTAGTATGTTTGGCTTTCCTAGCATCCGTGCAAGTTGGACTCTAACTGTGACACCATAAAATGTTGGACTTATACATTTAAACGTCCTTTTCCTACATCCCAAGAAACTGCTTGATGGTTTGTGTTTCTATTCATGCAGTTCACAGGCAAGAGTCTTTTGGCTGATTTGGTGGTTAATGTTATTTATTGTACATTAATAGACCGACATTCTGACTTGCTCACCAGTCTCTACAAATTGTCTTCATGTGAGATTATTTCTGAAAAATCGTAATGCTCTTTCCAGTTCTTGGTGTAAGAATACCTGCTTGAAGAGTAGATTCTGGAACTTGGTGAGTTCACTAAAATAATATTGCCTGTTTGAATTCTCCTGGTGCCTGACTGGTAAGCATGAATTTTTTTTAAAATTTTTATTTTAATGGTACGTTTTTGATACACCTATTGATAACATTCATCATTGGGGATTTGTACCTGTATATGATATACCTTGTTGCTTCTTTTTTTCCCATTCCCCTCCCCTTACCCCCTCCTCCCTCCCTATTTACAAAAGCTTTGTCTCCATATGAATATTTTTTGAAAATATGACATACATAATAAAAGTTCCAGACTCATCATTTTGAGTAAAGAAAAACAAAGAAACAAGGCTATTTTTAGATTTAAAAAATTAGCAACAATTCTCAAAGACCTGAAGAACACCGGAACTAGTGTTGTTACAAACAAATAATAATGGGGGTGGAGGAGATGTTGGTCAAAGGATACAAGATTTTAATTAGGAGGAATCAGAGGGAAAAGGGTTATCCTTTTTCTAAGATGCCTTCAGTGATGGTTGGTACGTCTTTCTCAAAACTCTTAGTGCAAGTTCTCTGTTGAGGGTCTACATTTTATTTGTTTGAGTGTGTACTTTGCTTTTTACTGATGAGTCTTGACAATTCTTCTTCTGTGATGGAAGTCAGTGAACCTGCAACCTGCCCGATGGGCAAGGTGAATCCAGGTTCCCTATTTTCACATTGGGGAGCCCCTTGGACCCTGACTGGTGACATTTCTGTTGGTGAGCCAGTGGCAGGAGGTAAAGAAGTGTTGGAACTATGACTGACTATCAAAAGATGATAGTTCATCAAATAGCAAAACCATCTTCTTCTGTCTCCTAAAGATGAGTCAGAGTGAGACTTTCGATCCCTTGCCAGGCAGGGTCATTGCTCACTTCAGCCTGAAGTAGAAACAAGAAGATGGACCTTCAGCCTCTCTGTGTATCTTAAGAATAGTGGACCAAAGTTGGTGGTGGTGGGGGTTTGAGGTAGGACAGAAAAAATAAAGAAGGCAGGAAGGAGACAAGGAGAATCATAATTTGTAAACTGTACTTTAGAAAAGACTGCACCTTCAGGACGCAAAGTTACCCAAGGTTATCTACATCAGTATTCCTGAGGTTTGTTTATGTTTCTTTTCTTCCAGGTCCATCAAATCCCAGGTCCCTTAAAGATACTATAAGGCCATAAATTAACTCACTTGATCAAGAAAAGATCAGAAACTTGATCGTAAGATAAAGGAACAGAGTGAGAGAGTTCAAAGAATGTTTTTAGGCAAAATATCTAGATTTTCCATCTTAAAAAAAAAAAAAAAGAAAAAAAGACTGGGCCCTGCCTCTCTCCTATAAAACGGGCCATTATCTTTCGGTAGATGGGCCGTCTTTTTTTGCCACAAAGCAAGACCAAGATGGAACTTCCTATAGATTCACAAATTCCTTGGAGTTCCACTGCCTAAAACACATAAATGCTACCAGTTCCAGGAAATAGTGCTCGTCTCGCTCTCGATGGCCAACATTCTCTTTGAGCGTATACTTTTAAAACTCTGCCTAATAAATCCCTTTATGCCTCTTAAAAGAGTCTTCCAGTCATTATCATAGAAAGTGTTGGAGGAGATAGCTGATAATACGTGGTTTAAAAATCTTTAAAGCCCTTAAACGTATTCAGCATACGTCAGGGCCCTTGACTACAACACTGAATCGCAACTCTAACATGAGAAGCAGAAAGGGAAACTAATATGCGGAAGACCGGAGCCTGAGAGGGCTCAGCGTTGGCTGGATTCTGCATCCCTCGTGCTGTTAGGGTTTCTCCTCTGAGTTTTGTCTTTGCAGTACTGGGCTTGTTTTTGAATCCAGGGCCTTTATACTGAACTATATCTGCAGCCCTTTTTAAGACAATTTGAAATAGGGTGCTAAGTTGCTAAGTTGCCCAGACTGGGCTGGAACTTGCAATCCTGCCTCAGTCTCCCAAAGTGCTGGGATTACAGTCATGTGCTGCCGTGGCCAGCTCTCTGTGAAGTTTAGTCTCCTTCTCTCAGGTTGGTATTTCTCCCAAGGAGCTGTGACACCTACAGGGAGTTCTGAAGTTACAACCTATGTCTTTGAAACACAAGAAGAAAGAGAACATTTCCAGAAGCAGCTAGAAAAATCTAGACGGACTCTGGTTGTTCTATCTTGGTTCTCTTTCGCAATTTTGGAGCAATCATTTTGGCTTGATAGAGCTCTGTGATTGGCTCAGTATCCTACGATCATGTGATTGGAATAGGGAGGAGCATTTCTCCAAAAGCATAAGGGTGCAATTATCAGGAAGGAAGTAAAATATTATGTGTATGTGAGACAAAACTTATGAATATCCTAAATGTAATAAATGATAACACTACATTTTAAAAATTGAGTACTTTATATTTGCAAGAAACTATGCTAAGGGCTTTTCATATACTTACTTAATCCTCATAATAACCCACAAGAGCTGTAATTATTCCTATTTTGCAAATTAGAAACTGAGAAATATTTAAATTTAAATTTTACAACTCAACACAGCTGCAAAAGGATAGAGCTGGGATTTAAGCTCGTGTGTCAGAATCCAGAGTCAGTGCACTTTACCATTACAGGAGTGTATTTGAATTTATGTTGTCAGATTACTGATGATCTTTGATTATTAGATAGTAATTGTTTTCTAGTTTCATGGGAAAAATTATGACAAAGTTTCAGTAACTACCTTTTGCAAGTTTTTTCATAAAGCATTTGATATTTTATAGAAGTTGTCTTTATATCCTTATTGATCGTTGCATTCTTATTATTCAACTTTTGCCCTTTTAACATTTTTATTTTTTCACTCACTTTTATTGGTTATACAGATTAATGGGTTTATTTTGGTAGGTTCGTGCATGCGTATAACGTACTTTGTAGCTGTTCCATTCTTATAAATTGCACTTATTCCACAAGGATTGAAGCAGTCAGTCTGTTCCAGCTAAATTCAGTTATAAGGTAGTTTTAACTAATACTTTCCTACCATTTGCATATGATTTTTGTTAACCTATAAGTTAATATATTGTGTTACTGATTCAGTTCATGGAAGTGAATCAACGGCTCAAATAATTTCACATCTTAGTGGTATGTGAAACTCCTTCACGAAGGTTTATAAACTTATATCTGCACACTTAAGATTAATATTAGGATGGATAGTTTTGTAATTGACATCTGAGTTAAGAATTAGACCATCGCTAGTACTTTACAGGCTCCCATGCACCATTCTGCACGGTGCTGTTCTTTCCTTCGTCTTTCTTTCCTTAACTATATTCCTGGTTTTGTGTCTTTTATTCCTTTCTTTTCATCATAGTTTTACCACCTGTAGATGTATCACTGAATGTTTTATTCTATATTTTTATCTATTTTCTATTAATGAAATTGTACTTATTTGCCTGTCACTTACTTCTTTTGCTCAATATGCTTTTGATATTCATCAACATTGATGTACTCAGTATGGATTTATTTATTTTCACTGCTAAGCATATTCAAAACAAGAACATGAACTTATGATTAGACAACATTTATGAACTGTTCTGTTATTGGCAGGCATTCTGGTTGATTTGTTTGCAGTTGGCTTGCTTTTGCAAGTGTTGCTGATTGAATATTCTTGCTTACTCTGCTATACCTACAAACCTAGACGTGGACCTGCTGCGTCGTAATGGATGCAAATACTCAAATTTACTGGGCTGTGTTCAAGTACCATTCCTATGGGGCTTGACACAAAAAATTTACAAGTGCTCAGCCAGGTGTGGTGGTGCACACTTGTAATCCCAGCACTTGGGAGGCTGAGGCAGGAGGATCTCTGCGAGCTTGAGGCCAGCTTGGGCTACATAGTGAGTTCAAGGCCAGCCCGGACTACACAGCAAGACTCTGTTTCCAAAAAAAAATAAAGTGCCCCGTAAGTGCCATAGTTCATAACAACCTTGCAAATAGTGAGCAAGTTTTGAGGCAAAAGCAGAATGTGAATCTCTGTAATTTAGAACAACTGAATCCATTTATTAATTTTGTGTGAGTAGTTGAAAAAGCTTTTTAAAAGGAGGCAGAATGATGACTAGCTGAAAACCGGCTTTCGGTGAATTGTCATTCTACTTACTTCCAGTCCAGTGAATGATCTGTTAAGATACCTTTTCACAGACACAAAATCACAGAAGTTTTTACACATATGTCTATGCAAACCAGTGACCTCATGTAAACCAATCAACCTTTTCCCTTCGAACACATTAAAAACGATGAATTTTAAAAAGTGATGAATTTTAAAGGGAGACTTATCTTTTAAAGCTTCATTTTCTTTTCTTTTTTTGCGGGAGGCTGGGGATCGAACTCAGGGCCTTGTGCTTGCAAGGCGAGCACTCTAACCACTGAGCTAAATCCCCAGCCCTTAAGCTTCATTTTCTTGTTGGCATAAGATAATTGTATTTATGGGATGTAATGTGATATTTTGATACATGGGTACATTGTATAATGATCAAATCTGGGTAATTTGCATATTTATCACCTCAAAAGTTATTGCATTTTATTTAATGTATCAAAGACACATGAGGTCGCGCTGTGACTCTGTGGCAGAGCGCTTGCCTAGCAGGTACAAGACCCTGAGTTTGATCCCCAAGGATGAAAAACAAGGAAAAGACTTGAAAGATACTGAAGCTACAAAGGGGCCATTTAGGGGAACGTTCCTCAAACCAAAAGAAGTACAAATTATGATATTGCTGAGGAGCTTTGAAAATCATCCTAAGTGTTAATCACGAGTATCGATTCACCAAGACGCTGGAAGAGCTTCTGACAGGAAGTAGTAATGACACTGTGCAAGGACAGTGAGAAGAGTGCCCCAAGGGAAGGAGCAATTACTGTTGCCTGAGCGTTCGGGGAGATGTCTGACTTCACATTTGGATAAAGCCGCTGCGGGGTTGTCTGAGTTTTCTGGGAGCACTTGAAAAAATTCTCATACACTGTTCTGGAAGCCAGAAGTACAAAATCCTCATCTCTGGGCTGCGGTCAAAACGGCAGAGGTTCTGCGGGGTGGGGCCGGCGTGGGGGGCGTTCCTGGCTTCTTCCAGTTTCTGGCGGCTGACCTGTGACAAAACCATTCACGGTCTGAGGTCATTTGTGGTTGTGTTTCTTCAGTGTCCACCTGTCTTCTCGTCCCTCTTCCCTCTGCGCCTGTCATCTCCCTGGATCCCTTCCTCACTGCACATTCAGGATGGCATTTAGCACCCGCTGTGAGAAGCTCCTTGTCTCACAACCTAATCACGTCCTCAGAAACTTGGCTGACGCTCACAGGTGTCGCCCACCTGTGCGGGCCGCCCTTCAACCGGACACAGGCAGACTGCGAGTAACCCGGCTACGTGTCCGAAGGCCTGCACAGCGGTTTTTTGTTCTGTTTATTACTGAAATCACACGTTGCAAGAACAAAGATTAAAAAAATTTAATCAATAATACTTTGTGAGCCACAGCGTAGATGTAAGTAGGGTTATTGGGAAAGATATCGATGGAGCCCCAGCTAGCCAATTTATAGCAAGAAAGAGCTTTGTCACACGAATCAAGGAAGCGGCGCTTGAATGTCAAACCACAGAATTTTTTCTCACAAAGAATAATTGGCACTTAACGATAGGTCCCCTAATCTTGATTTACCATTGATAAAAATACTGAAAATTGTGACTAAGAGCAAGCTGTGGCCTGTAGGCCCCCAGCAAGCTTACAGGTGGTTAGAGCAACACTCTGCTTTTGTCCAGCAGAGGGCGCTTTTTAGGTGGGGAATGATACACTCCTCTGAAACGAGGGATGATGCCCCATAAATATGTGCAATTATAATAAAAATAATGAAAATAGGGGCTGGGGATTTAGCTCAGTAGTTGAGTGCTTACCTAGCAAGCACGAGGCCCCGAGTTCAATCCCTGGCACCAAAAAAAAAATAATGAAAATAAGGAATAGAATTAAAATAATTTTTCATCATGCTTTTTTGGCCTTAATTTATAAATCTGAGTATATTGGATAATCTAAACTTGGGTTCTGAACTCGCACATTAGCCAGGCTTTGTGGTACATGACTGGAATCTTTGCTTTGGGGAGGTTGAGGCAGGAAGTTTACAAGTTTGAGGCTAGCCTGGGCCACATAATGGGAACTTGTATCAGAAACCAACCAGCCAACCAATCAGCCCCTCTCATACTAGGAACAAAATATCTCTATAATGAACAGTCAAGACAAGATATCAGGATTTCTTTCGTAGGCTGGACTATGGTGTCCAGGGTTTGATTGATTACCAATAGTTAATGTTTATCTTAACTAGTTAGAGAAAGAAATGAAGAAAAAACAGGATTTTGTGTGGCATATCACAACAAATTCCCATCCGTAACTGAGTCATTGTCAACAAGTGCAGGAAAGTCTATGATCGAAGGCCCTCACCCTTGTCGTTCGGATGGCTTGCTGTCTACAGAATACAACAGGCGGGAGGCTTGTATTCCGTGAGAAGACACTTTCTTTGCTATTTGGTTTCCTGTGTTAGTGTGAAAGTGGCATCAAGAATTTGCTGTCATTCTGCATGACCTGAATTCTAGGTTGGGACTTTCTAATTTAGTACACATATAAAGGAAGAAAGTAAACTCTTAAGAGGCGGCAAGCCGTGGTGTGGAACCCGGCCTAGGGGTCAAGCTGCAGGATGCTGTGGCAGATACAGTGCTCTGGGGAAGATGATGAAGGATGACATTTCTATAGCAGATGAAATATTTCTGTGTTTATTTTTATGACCTTCAATTATTTCATTTGTCATTTATGAATATAAATATACATTGCCAGTAGCATTATTTTAAACTATATTTACCATTTATTCTTCTCTGCCAGTTCTATTTAAAAATTATTTTATAACTGTATACATTGAAAGTACAGTATATGAGGTTTTGATATACATAGTGAAATGGTCCACAGATCCATCATCTCACAGGTACACTTTTGTGTGTGTGGGAAGAGCACCTGAAACCTACTCTTTAGCACATTTCTGCTACTACATAGAATACAATATTGCTGTCATCCTTATCCTGTACTTTGGGTCTCTAGCTTTATTTGTCCAACTGCAAGTTTGTACCCTTTGGTGTCTATCTTCCACCACTTCACCTTCCATCTCTGGTAACCATCTATCTTTGATTCTCTGGCAATCGTTCTTGTCACTGGTAAAATGTTATACCCTCAATCTTAGAAATATTTCATTATTAATCAACATATTTAAAAATTAGTGCTAACTTTTCCCCCTTTACTTAAAACCAGTAGTCCACATTAGTGTGGAGCAATTATTAAGCTCTCTGTCTATGGAAAAATTGGAGAACTATTCCCTAATCTATTCTTACTAGAAACTAGGCACTGGGGGAGAAAGAAAAATAAAATGTGCTGCTCCTGATATCAAAGATTTGGAAACTAACTGGGAGATGAACATATATGTAAGTTACCAGAATCATAAGGTAAAGTATGATTTGTAGTTTTCAAGAGAAATTTATATTTATCTATGATTTCTTGATAAGTTAAGTGGCAGAACTAAAGCCAAGCAGGAGTTCTTGACTATTTTACTACATTGGCAATCTAAATTTTTTTTCTATTATGAAGAACTTTATTAAGAGTAAGTCTTTGGAGTAGCATTGTTTTATTCATTCAATAAAATCCTAGACTGTAGTAGGATTGTACTAGAATATGAAATCATTTATATGTGTATTTATTAGTACATGTTTGTAGTACATAATGATCACATTCTTCATGTGGAGTTGATACAAGTACATAGAATATCTTAGTTCTTTTTTTTAATCCCCTTGTTCTCTATTCCCTCTCCCCCCTCTCCCCTCCATCTATCTCTTAGTCTCCTTCCCATTTGAGATAATAGTGAGACCTATCTCACTACTTCCTTTTATCTATCTATTTATTTATATTTTGAATTTCTCATATAAGAGAAACCATGCAAGATTTAAGCTTATGTGTCTGATTTATTTCACTTAATATGATCTCACAGTGCATCCATTTTTCCACAAATGACTCAAGTTTATTTTTCTTTATGGCATAGTAGTACTCCATTGTCTGTAAACACCACATTTTCTTTATCCATTTATCTATTGGTGGACATACAGGCCACTTCTAAGATTTAGATATTGTGAATTGTGCTGCTATAAATGTACATATGCATGTGCCACTGTAATATGGTGCCTTTAACTCTTTCGGGAAGATTCTTAGCAGAAAGAATAGTTGGGTTGAATAGAATCTCTATGCCGAGTTTTTTGAGGAATCTCCACACTGATTTCCGTAGTGGTTTTACTAGTTTACATTCCCACCAACAATGTAGAAGCGTTCCTTTTTCTCTCCAGAGCCTTACCAGCATTTGTTATTATTTAATTTCTCAGAGAATGCCATTCTTTGGAGTAAGATGGAATATCAGTGTTGTTTTGATTTGTAGTTCTCTAATGGCCAGAGATGATGAACATTTTTTTGTGTGTTTATCGGCCATTTTTATTTCTTCTTCTGAGAAGTTCCTATGCATTTCAATTCCTATTTTTGTTTGGGTCTTTTTTGGGGGGGGTCTAATTTTTTTGAGTTCTTTATATATTCTAGATATTAGCCCTCTGTCTAAGGTGTAGCTGGCAAAAATTTCCCCCATTCTTTGCTCTGTCGATGGTTTCCTTTGCTGTGCAGAAGTTTTTAATTTGATGAGATCCCATTTTGTTGATTCTTGGTATTAATTCTTGCACGACTGAGGTTCAGTTCAGAAAGTCCTTGCCTATCACCTATTTTATCTTCCAGCAGATTGACTATTTCTGTTCTAATATTTAGATCTTTGATCCATTTTGATTTTCGTTGAGTACATAATGAGAAGTATAGGTCCAGATTCAGTCTTCTGCATGTAAACAGCCATTTTTTAAAGGGGCCATTTTTTGTCCCGGCATAAGGTTTTGGTCCCTTGGTCAAAGATCAGGTAGCTGAGTGTGCCTGGAGTTTCAGGCACACTCAGAGAACAGACGCTTCTCTGTTTTATTGATTCGCATGTCTGTTTCTTGCCAACCATGTTGTTTTTATCACGTAGTTTTGTAGTACAACTTGCAGTCTGGGATTGTTATGGCTCTGGCCTTACTCTGGCTGCCCAGGATTACTGTGGCTGCTCTAGGTCTTTTTTGGTTCCACATGAACTGCAGGAGTGTTTTATCTAGTTCTGTGAGGAATGCTCTTGGTATTTTGATTGGGATTGCCTTCGATCTATTTTTCAGTTTTGGAAGTATGGCCATTTGCACTGTTTGTTCTGCCCATCCAGAAACAAGGGACATGTTTCCATTTTCTGAGATCCTCTTTGATCTCCTTTTTCAGAGTACTCTAGTTTTTGCTGTAGAGGTTTTTCACTACCTTGGTTAGGTTAATTTCTAAGTGTTTAATTTTTCTCTCTGCTATTGTGAATAGTATTGTTTTCCTAATTTCTTTTTTGGTGAGTTACTAGTGGGGTACAGGGACACTATTGATTTTTGGGTGTTGACTTTGCATCCTGCTATGCTACTGAGTTGGTTATTAATTCTAGGAGCCTTGGTGGAGTTTTTTTGGGTCTTCTATGCAGAAGATCATCTTATCGGCAAATAATGATACTTTATTCCTTTGACTTCTTCCTTTCCTATATGTATTCCTTTTATTGACCTCTTCCTTTCCTATGCGTATTCCTTTTATTTCTTTCTCTTGCCTGATTGCTCTGGCTAATATTTCAAAAACTATACCAGACGGTAGTAGTAACAGCAGACATCCTTGTCTTGTTCTTGATTTCAGAGGGAGAGAGCTTGGTTTTTCCAAACCCATTTAATACCAGGTTGGCTATTGGTTTGCCATAAATGGCTTTCATCAGGTTGAGATAAGGTCCTTCTCCAACTATTTTCTTCAGGGTTTTTCTCAAGAATGAATGCTGGATTTTGTCGAAGGGTTTTTCTGAGTCAGCTGAGACTATGTGAATTTTGATTGTGTGGTGGTGGGGTGAAAGGACTGCATAGGTGAAATGGAAGCACTGTGCAGGCCTCACCTGGCCTCTTGCACCCACTACACACAGCCGGTCCAGTGGAAATCCATGACTCCCAGACCTTGCATGCACTTACGCAACGTGGTGAGTAAAATGCAGTGGTTACTGATGGTTGTATTTCTTCCTGCCGCCAATGCGTGTGCCTGTGAAGATAGGCATTTGTTAATACTAAGCCTCCTCTCCACCAATCACCTGCTGCTGCTGCAACCTGAGCCTCTAGGAAGCTGTGTCAGGCCGTGACCACGACCCTTGTCCCAGTGCCAGGGAAAACGTCTCCCTCCCTGAACTCCCACGGGGTCAGTCCCCGGCACGTGAATTTGCTGGTGTGGTGGCCATCTGGTTTAGGAGCCGCCGGTCTCCTTCGGAATTATCTTCTGTGGCCAGCCCCCTCTTTAAAGTCAAGCACGTCTGCGAGCCCCTACAACACCTGGAGGGGCAGCGGTGAGGTCCTAGGGAAGGATTTGCTGTGGTATTTTGGTGGGACTGTGAAATCGGCTCTTGGGAGCACATAACTTACCTCTTAGATACCCCAAATCGGATCACTCTGTGCAGCCTCGTTGGAGACTCTGCTTTCTCAGTGTTGACCAATCATGTCCTTCCCTCTCATGACTGAGTAGTCTTCCAGGCAGTGATTTTAATGGCTTCAGACCATCCCATCACAGGAAGGAAAGTACGTATCATGCTTTACTTCACTTTGTTGGATGTTAACAACTGGTATTTTGCTGCTACTCATAATGCAACAATGATTTTCATTGTCTACATCTTTGTGAATCTCAATTAAAAAAAAAAAGGCAAACAATCACAAGATAACTATGAATATTACTGTCTGGGTTTTGACTCATTTTCTCGGGGTTATTAGCAGCCCTTGAAAGGGCTGCAGCCCCAGCTGCACTGCAGATGGCCAAAGCCTGCGGCGGCTTTGAACGGACTTTATACCCGAGTAGGGGGAGAAAGGCAGGCGTGCGAACAGATCACCATGGAAACGCTTCTGGGCCAGACCTACGTCTTGGTATCTGACCACTTCTCAGAGTCAGTGATGGCCACTGTGCATGAAATGAGGTCCCAGACTGAGCAGAGAGGAGTCAGAGGAGACTGAAGTTCCCAGCAGCCTCTGGCCGCTGTCCGGCCTCGGACGGGAAGTCCAGTCTGAGTTTCTTCACATGCTTTGTTACTTTGTTGCAGACTTTTAGAGCATCAATCCCTTCCAAGTCAATATGCTTTGAATTGTGCATTACGGGGCCACAGAGTCACACTTACCCTTGTCCTCTGGGTTACAGGGGTAGAGGAGTAGGAGGAGAGACTCGTGGAATGGACCGGCCAGTTCCTTCTCCCTCTGTTTTCACCGCGGAGAACAGACGTGCGTTACTCATCCGACGCCCATGCCTTGGAAGTGCACTTTGTAGGAGGCCCAGTGGGTCCATGAGACATTTCTTCCTCTTGGATGCTGGGGAGGGGGGGATGGTAAGTTTCACATATTTTATTTCTGCTTTCCTCGAAGAAATATGTACTCATTCTAGTAACTTTGGAGAATGCAGAAAGAGTAAAGTAGAAATTGTTTTCCCCTGAAACAGACTTTGTTTTTTAGAATAAGTTCACAGTAGAATTGAGTGGAAAGTTCGGGGGAAATTTTCTGCTCTGGCTCATTATGATTCTTTGTGTCTGCTTTCTGCCTCTCCAATTTTGGGGGCAGTAGTATGACCTGTGACCTTACTTCTTGAATGGATCTAGGAAGAACTGTTGCTATTTCAGTTTGTTCAACTTTCGTTGTTAGGATGGAGTGGTGACTCCCAGCCATCTTATGTGCCTGATCAGAAACTAGAAGTCTTAGGAAGATAATTACCAATATGCCTGTGGACATCCCAGCAAGATTTGGGCTCTGCTATTTAAATGATACAGTGTATGTATTTTATGTATACACACATAAATATGTAACTATTTGTAAAAAATTCCTTAAGACTTATACAGCTTTGTATTTACAGTTTTTACATAATACCAATTTATAGTATTCATTTCATTAAATAATCTCATCAATGGGTGTTAATGTTACAAGTGTCAGATCAGGTAGAGACCAACAGTGTTTTCCAGGTTCTTATTTGTCCCATCCATGAATTGGTCAGAATAATTGGTGGGCGTGAAAGATTACAATTTAATTTAGGGAGGAAACAAGAAAAAGAAAAGAAAAGGGAAGTGCTCATGGAGAAAAGGCTGCCTTGAAGGAAGAAGGGAAGATACGACCTGCAAGCAGGAGGGACCCTGTAAGAACAGGAGGGTGGTGGCGGCAAAGTCAATCGCTGCATCCTTTAGGGCTTCTTTGATCATTGGTCCAGGCCGTCCCGCTTGATCTCCTGCTAAAGACCAAAACCTCAGGAGCCAGGTTCGGCATGTTCTCGTGTCAGAAGATCGGTACCGGGCGCAGGGCTTGGCTCCATCCCGTGTCAGGCTCGGGAGCTGCTGTTTGGGCCCATGGGTAAGAAGCCTCCTCGATCGGTAGAGCGCACCCGGCTGCTCTAGCCATGTTGTTGCGCCCTGGCCTCCTACTACATGAACACTGAGTCATCTAATGTAACTCAGAGATAAAACCCAGCGGAAAACTCACCCATGAAGTCAAGAGAAATTGGCACTTAAAAACTATTGATCATTTTGAATGTTTAAGGTGAAATAACATTTAATTCAGCTTAAAAAATACGTAGCTCCATCATCTGTGTTACAGTGACAAATAGAACACAGACTTTGGCTTGAGGGGCATACAGCTGGCTGAGGAGGAAGCTGACAGACGACGGCAGCAAATATGGCCAGTGGTGTGGTGTACACAGGCACACACGGCATCCTTACGGACAGAGCTTCGGCGACCAGAAGAGAAGCACTTTACCCAGTTTGAGTAGCTTTCATAAGTGGTAACAACTGAGCTGAGTTTTCAGTGATGACAAAAATTCAGCCAGATGAAGACTGGCTGAGGGCTGAGGAAGGGCTGACGCTCTCCACAGAGGGAGCCCTGCGAAGTGTATGACCACTCTGATAGCTCTTGTAAACATACAGTATTTGTTCTATTGTGACTGACTTATGTAGCATAACATCCTCAGGTTCATCCATATTGTAGCATATGTCAGAACTTCTTACTCTTTAAACACTGAATATACCCCATTGTTTGTTTATACCATGTTTTGTCTATCCAGTCATCTGTCAGTGAACACTTGGGTGGTCATTTTGATCATTTTGAGTGTTTCACTTCTTGGTTATTATGAATAATACTGTGATAAACATTGGACCTAAAGATAGCTCTGTAAATCTCTGCTTCTGATTTTGTGTGGTATATCCTGATAAATGTAATTGTGGGATCATATGATAATTCTATTTTTAATTTTTTGAGGAACGACTCATTTTATATGTCAGCTTTCCATTGCTATGACAAAATACCTGAAGTAACAACTTAAAAAGATGTAAGATCAGTTCGGCTCACAGTTTCAGAGGTTTCAGTCCATGGTTGCTTGGCCCTGTCCCTCTGAGGCTGTGGTGAGGCAGCACATCATGGCTGGGAGTGCTTGGTGGAGTGAAGACATTCATCTCATGGTGCACAGGAAGCAAAGTGAGGGAGAAAGAAGCCAGGATTCCAATTTTCATGGGCGCATTCCCAGAAGTGTAACTTCCTTCCACTAAGTCCTGCCTCCTAATGGTTCTACCTCCTACTAGTGCCACAAGGGTGATAATAAAGCCTTTTACACATGAGACTTTAGAGGACACTCCAAATGCAAACTATAGCACAACTATACTGTTTTCCACAGCAGCTATAAAATTTTACCAACCCACAGGGTGCAAGGGTCCCTACAAACAGGGCATAAGATTCCAATTTCTTTTCCTGAAGGATTATTCTACTGGGTGTGAAGCACTATTTATTCTGGTTTTGATTTCCTTTTCCTTAATGATTTGTGACATTAGGCATCTTTTTATGGGCTATTATCATTTGTATATCTCCTTTGGGGAAAAGTCTATTTAAATCCTTTGCCCATGTTTCGTTTTTATTGATGTTGTTGAATTATAAGAGATCTTTATATAATTTTGATATTAATCCTTGATAAAATATATAATTTGCAAATATTTTCTCCCCTTCAGTGAACCAACTTTTAACTCCATTGATTGTGTCTTTAGTCACAGAAGTTTTAATTTTGATGTCATCCAAGTTATCTATGTTTTCTTCTGTTGCTTGTGCTTTTCCTACCATAGCCAAGAAATCATTGTGATATTTAATATCATGAATCTTAGCCTCATATTTTCTCCTAAGACTTTTGTCATTTTAACTCATATGTTTAGGGCTGTTGATCTGTTTTGAATTAAGTTTTGTGTATGGTATGAGGCAAGGGTTGACTTTCATTCTTTTGCGTATGGATATCCAGTTTTTCCAACACCATTTGCTGAGGCATCGGGACTTCTTAGGATCACATAGCAAGAGCAAAGCTGCAGCTAGAACCCAGGTTTCCTGGTTCTCAGTTTTTAGGACTTTCCCTCTATCCTTTGTCAGTGCCCCATTGCCCACTGTTTTGGATAACTGAGGCGGCACCTTATTCACACAGAAGTGTGACAGAACTCACACTCTCACTGTGCACTTGCATCTAAAGGAAGAATCTGTTGTCCCAAATACTTTCGGACGAGGAGGTCATCCGGTGATCCGGTTTCCCTCCTTCACCATTCTGCTGAGTCTGGAGGGAGACCAGCCACAGAACTTTCATTTCAGAGTCGTGCATCATTCACTGACTTTCCCTTTCGGAACCGCAGGGCTCCTTAAGAACTGAGGATCTTCCCCCAGGAAAAGGAAATGAGCTTGTGCAGTGAACTGTGCATATTTGAAAATGTGATTATGAAATAATTAATGGGGGCGGGCTAACCTTAGCTAAATTAACTTCTATACCACATTCTATCTGACCGTGATTCTAGTCTAATTCATAGCTAACCTGACTTCCTTCTAATTTTTAAATTTTTTAAATAGTGTATGTCAGAGGAGACTATGAAACAAGGCAAGGAGTAAAGTGTTCTAAAATCACTTTCAAAACTTGTTAAACATGACAAATTTCATGCAGCGCAAACCCGTGTCACTTTGTCTACTGGGTATCATGTGGTCCAGTCTTTGCATGATGTTGCTTTTAAAGAAATAAACTAAAAGCAGTCAAAAGTAATTGCGCCCAGCCCCCCTCAAAGTAATTGCAATCCTCCACTGCCTATTGATTAACATTAACATAAAATCAATCCATAACTCAATTTTCTTTCATTCTCTGCCTGCTATGTTTACACTTGGTTATTGACTGGTTGCAATCAAATATCCTCAATACCCATCCAAGGGTCGTTTCCATTTCATTCTCTTCCCCATTTCCTCTGCATCCTCTTTTTCCTTGCTAGACATTTCCTTCCTAAAAAGTATTCATGATAAGAGGGAGGGGATGAACACCTCCCACCACCTTCACTGTCACCATCTCGTCCGGGCATGGTCACGTCTAGCTGGAATTACCGCCTTAGCCTCTGCACTGTTCTCCTGGCTTCCTTCCCTGCCCGTCGGAGTCTGCTCCTAATCCAGAAGCCAGGATGGTCCTTTAACAATATGTCAGCATTCTCTTTCCTTATTCCGGAGTATTTCCCCGTTTACTGTCTGATTCTCCCCATCAGGCCTGAGCTCCTCGGTGGTGGGGAGTTTGGTCCGTTTGGTTCTCTGTTGTATCCCCAGAGAAAACGTCTCCAAATGATGCACGGGAAGCGCCTCCAGTGGGTTGAATGAAAAACTGAGCTGCTGGCTGAGCCCTTCACTCGTTTTGAACCCGTTTCTTCTGTTTGCAAGGCTTTCTGTAAGAACTGGCGTGATCTCAGCTTCCAGTTACAGAAAAGACAGCATGCTTTGTTTCACATAAACAGCCGTTTCTGATACCACGAAGGCTTCACAGCTGATGGAGGAAACAAACTCTGTGTTCTGACTGCCTTTCTGCTGGGACTTCCCAGCCATGATTCAGAACTGTTTTGCTTAGCAGACTCGCAATACAGACGTTTACGTGCTCACACTGCAGAGGTGGCCGGATGCTGGCATGTGAATGAAGGGCCCGAGTTGGCAGATGCTCATTGTTCCCGCTGGCACCCACATCACCGTCCCACCCCTTCACTCCTGGGCGAATCTCTGAGCCACGCTGCACACAGTTCCCAGAGTTTCTCCGCAAGGTCCATGTCTGGTTGCCAACAGCAGGGACTGGTTCACTGGTTCATGCCTGTGCCTTTCGATTCGCTGTGCTTCCTGCTTCCCTCTACCGTCTCCTCACCCCTGCGCCCTGGGCCCATTTCCCAGATAACGACCTGCATGCAGATCCTTACCTCAGGCTGCTTTGCAGGGAAAACTGGACTGTGACATTTGGTAGAGGAAAAGGCCCTGCGGAGCAGCCCCTCAGGGTGGAACCCGTGCCCGCAGCAGGGCGGTCGGATGGCAACGTGGACCCCCTTGTTGGTGGCAGGTGGAGTGGTGCCACCCCTTGGCAGGTAGCCCCATCGGTCGCTCAGACTTTCTGTGATGCAGGGCTGGGATGAGGAGGGCATGGGAGGTGCAACACTGGTGTAAGTGGGGGAGCCTGGGTGGCGACAGTAACCTTTGCATTAACATGCCTCTGCCTCATGGTTGTAAAGGGGCTGCCGGGGACATGCAAGGCTTTTGTTTCCTCTTTCTGTCCAGGAGGAGAGAAAGAGTACTCTTAGAAGTAGTTCACTTTGTAGTGTGATTTTATAAACCTCCTTGAATCCCTCACTCTCTTTCTCTTCCTCCCTCCCTCCCTCCCTCCCTTCCTTCCTTGCTGCCTTTGTTCATTCTTTCCATTCTCTCTGTCTCTCTTGTTTTCTTTTTCTTCTTTCTTTTTCAGTACTGGAGATTGAAACTAGAGCTTTTGCATTGAGAGGCATTTCAGCACTTTTTACATTTTTTAGAAAAAATTTTTAAAATTTTGAGACAGAGTCTCACTAACTTGCTAAATGGCCCAGGGTCTACCTGAACTTGTAATTCCCCTGCCTCAGCCTCCCAGAATGCTGTGATCAAATCCATTTTTGTTGTAAAGTAATGTTACTGGGTTTGGGGTTCTTAATGTGCCATGGGCCCTGGGCCTGGAATTACTTACTGGAGTTACTGACCCTGTTAGCCTGAGGTCAGTCGTGGGCCACTGTTGGGGTTCACATTTTTCCTAAACTTCACACTGCCTGGTGTAGTGGTACACGCCTGTAATTCTAGCACTCAGGACGCTGAGGCAGGAGGATCCCCATGAGCTCAAGGCCAGCTTGGGCTACATAGTGAGTTCAAGGCCAGCCTGAACTACATAGCAAGATCCTGTCTCAAAAAACCAAACCAAACCAAACCAACCTCCTGCCCCAAATTCACAGCACTGAGGTTAGACTGGTGGGTCAATTACAATGTCCTTGCACTCCTCTCCTGATTTCTCAATGAACTTATCTTTGTTCAAGATGTTACCTCCTCTCCAAAGATGTCTGTGAGGCAGGCTTGTCTTTCCCGTGCCACTCCTGAACCTCTATGGAGTCAGTAGTATCTCTGAATGTGCAGGATCTGGAACCAGCTGGCCCAATTTCTGAGTGTGTGATTCTGGAATATTTGCTCAGCCACTTAGTATTCTCATAAATAAAAAGGTATTTACTTTAGAAGAATTGCTGTGAAGATTAAATAAAATTAGAATATGTAAGTGGCTTAGCACAGGGCCTGGTACATATTAAGCACTCAATTGCGTTAGCTATTGTATGAATTATAGTGAATACATTATATGTATGTAAATTTAAGTATGTTTTCTCTTTCCGTATCTGTTATAAGATTTCACTTCTAGTTATTTTTGTGTTTCCGGTGCCTAAAGTGAATGAAGATCTGTGGAATGAAAGCATAAACAGTACAGGGAATGCACAGATATCTTAAAGGAAGCAGTTGCTGGTGGAGAGCTGGGAGTGGGGAATGGAGTGGATGGGCACTCCATTTTATTAGAGGTGGAATCTCAGCAGGAACTTGAATGATAAATTGAATTTTCACAGCCCAGGACTGAAAACAGCTTTAGCATGAGGATGTGTGCCTGTAACTATATAAAGGAATACAAGCTATTTGAGGGAGTGTGGGCCAGTTTACCTTGGATGGAAGGTGCAAGGATAGACGTGAGAGAGAAAAGACAGTTTTGGTGAGGTTGGAACCAAACTATGGAAGAGCCGAGATGCTGTGGCTACAAGAGGGATTTTGCACAACGGGTTCAGGCTTTGGAATTATACCACAATTTGGCTCTTGACACTACCATTTATTGGGGGTGTGGACTTAAATTGTCTGATGGCTCTAAGATAGTTTTTCATCTCTAAAAAATTACGTGCATAACTTGCAGTGTTTTTGAGATTAGCAAAAATATAGACGATAAGCACATGAGAAAGGCACCTGTTAAACTGTTATTCTGGCAAGTGGTGTTAAAAGTTTTTTGTTATTTTTTTGGTTCTGGGGATCGACCTCAGGGCCTTGTGCTTGCGAGGCAAGCACTCTAACTGCTGAGCTAAATCCCCAGCCCCTTAAAAGCTTTTTTATACAAGAGTGTGGCATTTTAACCCCATTTGATGGTAGCATAATCGACATATCAAAATTTATAGAGTAGTAAAATCCAGGAAACAAACCAGCAAGTCTGCTAGACGTCGTCAGTGTGGGGAAACCACTGTTTTTCTTGCTTGGCTGGGAAGCAGAAGGGAATGGAAAGATTTCAAACCTTGTGCTGAGGCTCTGTAGATTCCTTTTTTCCTCTTTCAGACTTAGTTGTATATATCCTCTTTCAAACAGACCATCACTTTATCTATATAATTGTTTGGTTTATCTGCCATAGCAGGCCACACTTTCTTTCTTACAAGCCAATAACTAGAGGTTTTCTAAGCCAATTCACAGGTTGGGTTTTGCGTGGTCAAGGCTGAAATTTATCTCTGCCAGTACAAGAAGCGGAAGAGACTCTGACTCTTTGCAGTATATTTTTCATCTGATAAAACTGCAGAGGGGATTTTATCATTATCACATTATTATTAGCCAAAGACTCATGAAGAATGAGCACCAGGTTGTTACTGGAATCTTCTGGCTACACCAAAATGCTATCAAGTAGCTCCTTGTAAAAGTAACTCACCAAATAAACATTACTGGGTTCTGGGTTGCTCACCTCTCCTTCTGGGGAGATATTCCAGGTTCTTCTCACCTTGAACAAAGAATTGGGTGAAATGAGCAAAAAGCAGTGATAAAGTTTATTTGAAAAAGTAAAAGTGAAGAGTGAGGGAGAAACTTGGACTGAGTAAAAGGAAAAAGCAAGATAAAAGAATACCCTGGAGAAAGCAGGGTGGCTGCCATGAAGAAAGTCACGATAGCAAGCTCTTCTTGATGTCTGTATCTTTTTGTACTGTCCAAATTTTGGGGAAACACGAGAGAACTTCTACATACAGCTCCTGAGAGGCGGTGCTGAGATCCTGTGTCTCAGGCTGACTTCAGGTCTAGGTCATTGTATTGAAAACCTGCTCGATCAGTCTTGGAAACAACCTAAATGCCCAACAACCAATGAATGGCTAAAGAAAATGTGGTTTTTGTACACAATGGAGTACTACACTGCCATAAAAAAGAATAAACGAGAGTCATTTGTGTGCAAATGGATGTTCCTTGAGAACATACTTTTAAGTGAAATAAATCAGACACTCATGAGTACACATCCAATTGTTTCTCTGATATGAGAAACCATAACTGTAAATAAAGACAAAGAGGTGTAATAGATATTATATAAAAGGAAGATAATATACAAAGGAGAGGAGAACTAGAAAGAGAGAAAGGGGAAAAGCAGGAAGGGAAAAAAGGAAAGAAAAGGGAAAGGGAAATCATGGAAAAATATGAATAAACCTGCTGTAAGTAGGGAAGGAGGGAACAGAAGGGAGGGGTGGGGAAGAGGGGGGAAAACCAAGATGCACCATGTACAGGTACAAAATAAGTGTGATGAATGTGATCATTATATGTACAATGTACCGATACATGTTCTTGGTTAAAAAAAAAGAAAGCAAACCTGCTCGAGTTCTCTGGAGAAGTCCACATGCAGGGCTTTGGGAACTGTTCTGCACATGCGTTCCAGGGTCTGTTCCGGTGAACAGGTCACAGCTGCTTTCCCAGCAGCTTTGCCATGGCCTAACCTCCTATGTCAAGAGTGCTTCAGAATAGGCTGGTTTCCACACCAGCTTCGTTTGTGACCTTCGTAGCCAGAAACCAACAGCTGCCTGACGGCCTGTAGACCTCACCTGGTGTTTGGTCCTGTGGATTTTCCCACTTCTGCTCTTATTGTCTTAATTTTTGCTCTTCTAAGCAATGAGTTCAGGATGTAACTGTATTTGCTTTCCAAAAATGAAAACATAAAACAACCCCCAATATATTCATATGAAGTGAATTGTCCTACTGAACAAAAACCTCTGGGAGAGGAAGGCTGAAAATTTGACGGTTGCCTCTCATGTTCACTGAAGAAAATGGAGACATCAAAATGGCTTTTGATAAGTGAAGTTTGTCCTCGGGGGTCTTGAGGAATAGGAGGAGGTAATTTAATTTCTACGGAAGAATTTTGGTGAGAGATGTTCCTTGAATTTAAAGTACTAATATATCTGATTCAAAGCAAACCTCAAAAGAATGTTTTAAAAATGATCCTCCCTTCAGATTTTCAGTTAGAAATCAGAATTAGCATTTCTTTTCCTATTAAGAAAAGGATGTTCTCAACTGCTGGAGTCAATAGATAGCAGTCTTTATCATTCCTGGTTTTGGGATGAGATAGTTTAAATTAATCTCTGGCTCCATTACTTACTATTACATGATCTTTGGCAAGTTTGCCGGGAAATGCTACGTACCTCATAAAAATTTGAGGATTAAAAAGTTAGCAAATTGATTTCTGATTCCTGTTGATATTTAAGAGGTAGTTGAAAACCATTTATCTTGTGTATCAAGTAGGGAAGCAGGGGAAATTATAGTGATATTGAAAAAGATGTCTGAGGGTGGTGGCAGCAAGGACTAGATAATGCAACATTCCCAAAAAGAAAGAGCTGAGATTACTCTTTTCATTCTCATGGAGATTTGTTGAGGCTGAGTAGGTATTGCAGATCAAGCTGGCTATCGACAAAGGGACTAATTCTACGTGCAAGAAAACCAGCAGAGCTCTAAAAGAGCACATGGCCTCATATGGTGGTTTAAAACTGAGAGAAGGGGGCTGGGAATTTGGCTCAAGTGGTAGAGTGCTTGCCTAGCAAGTGCAAGGACCTGAGTTCGAGTCTCACCCCCCAAAAAAAAAGACAGAGAGAAAAGCTGGGCATGGTCTGCACACCTGTAATCCCAGCATTCCATAAACTGAGGCAGGAGGATCACCGCAAGTTCAAGGACAGCCCTGGCTACGTAGTAAATTCAAGACCAGCTCAGAATATACAGTGACACACTGTCTCAAAAAACTAATACCAAAACAAAACAAAACCTCAACCAACCAAACAAGCAAGAGAAGCTCTAAAAGTACAGGCAGTTTGTCTGACAGGATATTTGCTGAATAGTGAATGCTGAGTCAAAGGGTGTGAAAGACCGAGTTCCATACTGCAAAGTTTAGTTTCACAATGCTTAGGAGAAAAATTCTCCCTGGAGGGAGTGTCTTATGATAAACACAATGAAATTGGTTAAGGCCTGGACTCACCTGGACTAAAATCTTTACATAACAAAGTGCTTATGTTGCTTTTCAAGAAAAGTCTTCAGAATCCATGCAATGGCTCTTTGAAACCTGCTCTTCAAGAAAGGCTTGTGTAAAAACACAAACACAAAGATAAACAAAAAAGAACAGACAAGCTTAATCCCCTCCTCATGGAGAACGTGATTAACTCCCCACCCCCAGAGCCATGCCATCTGTAAAGAGGCATGATGATGGTACATCTGCACAAAGCAACACTAAACTCTCCCCTTCTCATCATCCAATCAACAGCTTCTCCTCTCTTCCATCTTATAAGGAAGATATACAACTGATATGGGAGAAAGTTTCTAGCTTATAACTCCTGACCTCCCTGTTGGTTGAATAAAGCTCTTTGTTTTTGCAAAAACTTGTGCTGTACTATAGCTTCGATGCGGACCAGGCAGTAAACCCTTGTATTAGTAAGATAGATCTCACCTCTGAGTAACATGAAACTGGATGAAATGAAGCTATGTAAAGATAGTGTCCAATTCTTCGGAATCTTACTTCTTGAGCGGAAAAGGTCATATTATCTGCCTACTAGAGGATGGGGTGAACCATCCTTGGAGGAAAACAGCATTAATTTCAATTTTCTGTGGTTCCTTTCATACAATATCTGACATACAAGAAGAAAATATCAAGACATGTGAAGAGACAGAAAAATTTTGCTAGCACTTAAGAGTAAAAAAATACGAGAAAATAAAGACAATAAAATAGACAAAGTCATCTACATTTTAAAGTTAGATTTTATTATAAGTATGTTATAGAAAATAGAGGCAAGAATGGAGATAATGGAAAACAAATATTGAAAATTTGAACAAAGCTTATGTAAAATAATAAAATAGATATTTGAAAAATGTAAAATCTAGACTTAACAACTCGTGAGATTGATTTAACAGCACACTGGATATAGCAGAAAGCAAGTCCAGTGATGTCGTAAAAGGTTGGTAAAAAATATTCAAGCTAAGTACGAAGGGAGAGGGGTTAAAAAGGAGTAGAAAGAATAGAATGTAAGAGAGATGTGGGGCAATATCAAAATGGCTTAATTGTGGATGACATGTATTTTCTCTCAACCTATGAGCTTAGAAGAGAGAAAGTAGGTCAGAAACATTCCTTAAGAAGATGAAGACTGAGAATGTTCTAAAACTTATAAAAGACATCAGTCCACAAATTTAAGATGGTCAGAGAATAACAATCAGTATGAATACAAAGGAAAGTATGCATAAAAAGGGGAGTAAGAATGTTTTTTTCTATCTTAGGTTCTTTGGTTGGTCTATAAGTTAAATTCACACAAGAAATTAACAGAGGGGAAACAATTTTAATTATGTATGTACATACAGGAAACCTACAAAAATATGAGTCTCAAGGAAGCGGCCAGACAGTTGAGGCTTATATATCATTCTGAGCTGTGGAAAGGAATACGGAGTTGGGAGTCTTTGGAAAACGATGGAGATAAGCTGTGGGAAGGTGAAGGGAGGAAATGTATGGTGAATAAAGTTTGCCTTGTTAGGTGATAAAACCAGAGGGTAAAAGTTGTTTCACAGTAACAATCTTCATCATACGAGTACTTCTACTCAGGAAAATTTTCTTTATAAATATGTTTCTTTTACCAAAGAGGAAATTTATGCTTTATTTTAGGAAGCTGTGTGTGGAGTAGGGGAGTAAATAGCCATTAGCTGGTTCTTAATATCTTTTAGCCCCAAAGAATCACTATGCCAAAAGAGCATAATTTCAGATAACGTGTTTTAAACTTTGTTTGGAAACATCATGAATACAATTCTGAAAGAAAATAGGAAGAGGGAAGAACTAAGTTAGCAAAAGGACAAAAAGATTATTCTCGAAGAATCAATAATATACCAACATCAGTCCGCAGACTTTTAAACTGGAATTATGGAAGCAAGACAGTAATAAAATACCATTTTAAGAATGGAAGCAAGCAAGACCTCCATCTGCTCTTAGACACTGTTCTGAGACAGTGAAAAATATCCTTCAGAAATAAAGGTGGAATAGAGACATTTCAAGTCAAACAGGGCTAAGAGCTTTAGTCCCTAACAGAACTTTACTACATGAAATACTAGAGCCAGTTGTGCAGGGTGATGTAAAAGGGTCTCAGGTGGAAGCATGGAACTTTAGAAAGGAAAGAAGACTTCCAGAAATGCGAACTATATGTCCAATATACAAGAATATTGACTTGTTAAGAGGGTTATCACATATGTCTATGTAAAATACAAGGGGTGATCAAAATACACAGCGAATGTTTAAATAGAAAGAATTTATTGCAGTTAAAGAAACATTGCCATTTATCTCCCTCAGAATATTCCCTTGTGCTTTGAAGATACTTATCCAATCACTGATTCCACTTTCTGAAGCACTTCTGGAAGTCCTGTTTCACGAGCGTCTTTACCGATTTCGATCAAAATCACCACAGGGAGTATTGCCGCTCAGTGCCATCCAGTGGAAAAGCAGGCCTGAAAGAAACATTGTGGTGTGGCCTCATCCACCTTACTCACAGGATCTGGCACCATGCAATTTCCGGCTCCTCCCCAAAGTCAAAATGACCATGAAAGGTAAACATTTGAATTGATGCAGGACGTACAGGCAGCCAGAACAGCACCACTACACTCTCAGGGAAGAGAACTGCCAGAACTACTTCAGAAAGTGGCAAGAATGTTGGGGTAAGTGTGCCTGAAGCAAGGGGGAGTACTTCATGGGGGATTAATGACAATGTGGCTTTTACTTTAAGAAATTAAAAAAAAAAATTTAAACATTCACTGTAGTTTTTGATCACCCCTCCTATACAGCAGCAGAGATTAGGGAAA
>PVJO010002284.1:0-46552 GCA_004026905.1 Hystrix cristata
TTGGTGCTGGGGATCGAACTCGGGTCCTTGTGCTTTTGCAAGGCAAGCAGGTTCTTCCTACCCAGGAGCATGGGATATCTTTCCATTTTCTGATATCCCTTTCAATTTCCTTTTTTAGAGTACTGTAGTTTTCGATATAAAGATCTTTTACATCTTTTGTTAGATAGATTCCTAGGTATTTTATTTTTTTGTGTGTAATTGTGAAAGGTATATCTTCTGTTATTTCTTTTTCGGTGGGACTCTTCCTGTTCTTCCCGAAGTTCTCTCTGCACCTGCCACGTCAGCCTGCTCCTGCCGTCTTTGCCCACCCTGAGCATCACTTATTCCAGGCCTGTGTGCTTGTAGTCCCTTCTTCCTGCACCATTTGCCGCCTGGTGTTGTCGTGGGCCTCTCCTTTATCGCAGAGGCCCCCGGGCAGCATGTCCGGAGCCGCGCGCCATGCTCTGCCCTTACCTGCTTAATTGTTCTGCACAGAAGTTGTGTACACTGTCACCTTTATTTCTCTTTATTTTATTTTTACTTAGCTTAAGCTCAGTCTCAGAAACCTCCTGCATGCAGAAGTTGTACAGTTACTATTGTTGAATAAATAATGACTGTAAAGTGAATCACGGCCTATTGTTTGTAGTTCCCTGTATTCCTTTCACAGTGCTTTGCAATGGTATTTGAAGACTGGTGACTGATTCTTATGATTATAGAAAGGAAGGAAAAGCCAAGAGTAAATTACTGTTAGAAATGAAAAATCATCGGAAAGTCAGTAACTAACAAGAACTTTTAAAAGCTGACTATTCCACTGTATCAAAGCTTTTTAAAAATTGTTAGGGGTTATAGGTCATAGCACCACCTGCAGATTTTGAGTATCTTGAGATCATAAAAAACATACCGAGTGTTTGGTGCATAAAGACAGAATAGGCAACAGAACCCAGGCTTTGACCCAGCTGCCATTATTCCATTATTATTCCTAAGAAATTGTTCTTTGCACAGCATATTTCCTATAAAATGCTCAAAGTACTCCAAAATTGCTTCCATTAATCCTCCTTGTTTTTCATATGATTATAAAAACAAACTATGCTGATAGCAAAAAATGATTCATATTTACCATCATTTTAGCTATTACTAACAAAAATCATTTTTCATTTTTACACATTTTCTTGTAATTGTATAATGTGTTTGTAATTTTAATCATAGCGTAACTTTCTCTATTTTGTACTTATTTCTTTGTTTCTTTGAGAGAGGGTCCCACTACATGCAGTTTAGGCTGGGCTTGATCTCACCATGTCACCCAGTCTGGCCTCAAACTTGTGGTGATCCTTCTGCTTCAGCCTCCTGAGTGCTGGGATTACAGGCGTGCACCACCATCCCTGGCCACCCAGTGTATTTGTGTGCGCTTTATACTTTAAGATTGTATGATCAGTAGAGCTGGGACCAGAAACTTCGGTGTCTGAGTGGTGTGCTGGTGATGAGTGAGGTTGATGGTGCCTCAGGGCAGGGTTGCCCTGTTAGCTGCTGGACATGTGCTTTATTTTTGTGTGTTTGTGTGGTTAATGCGGTTTCTTAGTTTAAAAATTGTTGGTACTAAGAAAGTGCTGGACAGTGAAGTGGAAGTAGTAGTAGGAAAGGAAGTTTGTACTTTATATCCTGTACTCAGTATGAACAGAATTTTATTACAGTGTTGTCACTGGAGAGAAGGACCATATCTGTGTTGGGACCTTGCGTAAGAGTGTGGACCTCACTGACTGTGACAAAGGAGGCGTAGCACAGTGAGTGCCAGTGCCGTGTGGCAGTGGGTGCCTCTCAGCAGCATTTTATTCTAAATGCCTGGGTGTAAATATTGCCCAAAATTTCATTGTGTGTGTGTGCATGCACATGTGTCTGTCTGTCTCTGTGTGTGTATCTGGGCTTAGGGGTCGGGTTAAGGATGAAACTGTCCTTTAGGCATCTGATTAAAAACAGCAAATGGTGAGGAAGCTTTAACTTAAAAATTCTTGGAGGCTTACAACTTCAGCTTCATATTTTCTGTATGCAGGATTTTAATTGTTAGAGACAAAATGTTTAAAGTGGAAAAATAGTTAATATAAATGCATTTGTATAGAGATTTTTAGAATTCCCTAACCAAATTTTAGTCTTTCTACAGTAATTTTGAGAGCTCAGTAAGATATCCAGTAGCTGTCAAAAAAACAAATCACCTCAGTCCTTTCTTTACTAAAGGCATTGAACATTTAGGTGGCATCGAAAGACCTGAAATAGTAATGGGATAAAACTTGTCCCCTTTTCTAGTTTTTTTCTTCAGTAACTCCTAGTGTCATTCTTGGAACTTTTCTGGATGTCAGACCATTGACTGTTTGACTTTCTTTAACTCCATTCATCCTCTGTTTTCAACATTTTGTTCCTTACTCAGCTTCGGCTATGATCTTTCTAAACTTATTATCTAGATGTTTTTGTAGCTTCTTTAGAATTTTTCTGCATAGACAGTTATATCACCTGTGTGTAGGAACAGTTGTGATCTTTCAGATCCATGTGCTTTCAATTTTTTTTCTTGTCTTCTTGCACTAGCTGTAACTTTCAACATTGTGTAAACTATGACTGGACATTCTTGGCGGTTCTCATCTTGGGTCTCCCACTTCTAAGTATGGCGAATTCCAGTCTATTTGTCTCTCATTGCTTGTGTTTTAGCGTCATACTTAAGGAATGATTTGTCTGTTTTTACCGTAATGAAAAGGAAAGATAAAAGAAACTGGGCCTGACCACCTCTTGGTCTCCTTCTGCCTTTTGGGCTCTGCCTTCCTGGTCTCTTTTGTTTGATTAGAGCTTGAGCCCTGGCCTTCCCCTGCCAGTCCCGGCAGTGCTTCCTCTCTGGCTATACTTATTCACAGCTACCGTTTTATTTACTGACCACATCATAATCTTTTCACAAATGTTTGTCTCCTACCCAGATCTTGCCTCAAAGTTGTAACTATATGTGGAGCAGCTGCTGTCTGACATTTTCTCCTGTATGTTTAATTCCTCTTGTTTTTCATATGATTATAAAAACAAACTATACTAGTAGCAAAAAATGAAGACATGTATCTGAAATCAGATTTATATGCTATTTTCAGCTGGAAGACAAAGTAGAAAATAGTAACTGCACCCCAAATCTTTTCTGTATTTCCTTTATGCACAACTGTTGCATTATCCATCCAGACATGTTAATTACAGCTTCGGTATCATCTTGATAGCCACTACCTCACTTTTCAGTATGTTATCACTGATTCCTATGCATTTTAACTTGAGTATTTCTTGAATTCATCCACTTCTTCCCATCGTCAGCCATTCTTTAGCTGGACTACTGAAATGGCCTGTGAACTTCTCCCTTCTCCCTCCCTCCATCCTAACCCCACAGTCTCTTGTTTTGTTACCATGAGGACTGACTTTCTCTGAGCGGAGACTTCTCTGCAGTGAGAAAGAGTAGACTGGAAGATTTCCTGCTGTCCCCTTTGTCCTTTCTCCTGTCCTATCTCCTACTGGATAAAAAAACTAGTGTTAAACAGAATGTAAATATTTCCTGAATTGTCTTTTCAAAGTTAGCTTGCGAGGCTTTCGTTTTTCCGAAGTCTGAGTGCGTCGAGCCTCCACTGTCTGAGAGGCATGCGCAACCCATAAGCACACTCTGTGGGCGCACTTGGGTAAGGCCTTCACAGCAGAAAGGTCTTCTGACCTGCTTTCTTTTTAACTTCTTTATATGGAAAAAAAAATTTTTTTTGAGAGAGGGTCTTGCTACCAACAATGCAGACGGGTTACTTTTCCCTCATATCCTCACTAGCATTTGTTGTTACTTGTTTTCTCAATGATAGCCATTTAAGAATAAATTCATAGTTGTGTTATTTTTTTAGAGTCTCAGGTTATTGTAGGATATGCATTTAAGATGTAATACACATTTTTAAAATTCACAATACTGCTGTTATGAAAAACTTGCTTTATTGAAATACAACCTATGTACCATACAATTACCCAATTCCATGGTATAATTCATCTTATTATGTTCACAGATACATGCAACTGTTCATCCATTAGTATCCCCTCAGATTTTTCTACCTTTTGTGTATTAGGAATATTGCTGCTTTGAATCCTTGTGTACAAGTTTTTATTTGAACCCCTGTTTTCAGTTCTTTTGAGTATAGACATATACCTAGGAGTGGAACTGCTGGCTCCTATGGCGATTCTCTTTAACATATTGGGAACCACCAAACTATTTCCCACAGTGACTGCACCATTTTATATTCCCACCAGCACTTTCCATGTTGTTCCCATCTGGCAACACTCGTTATTTTCCGTCTTTTGATTACAGTCATCATAGTAGGTAAAGTGGCATTTCATTGTGGTTTTGATTTGCACTTCCCGAATGACTAATGATGTTGAACACATACTCATATGCTTGTTGGCCATCTTGCTTGGAAAAATTTCTTGTTCATCCTATGCCCTTTTAAAAACTGGACTATTTGTCTTTGTTGTTGAGCTGAATTCTTTATAGCTTCTGAATGTAAGACAGTTAGAAGCTGCGTATTTTCCCATTCTGTGGATTGTCTTCTCGTTTTCTTTATAGTATCGTTTGATGTACAGAAGCTTTAAATTTTGATTGAGTCCCATTTGTTATTGATGGACAGTAATGCTCTTGTGTGTGAGAAAAGCTCTCGATTTGTGTTAAGTTGGAAAAGCTATTAATAGAAGGGAAGTACTCTAAGGAATAAATGGGTTTTAACCTGGGTTATATTTCTTGATGTATTCAAAATTATGTTCTGTGAAATTTAGTTGATTATGTTTGTATGAAACATATCGACTTAATTTTTAAAAGTGTGATAGAATTATAACTAAAAGCAGCAATGAGAATCAGTTGAGTGTTGATGTGAGGTGGGCTTCCTGTCTGTAATAGAATACTTCATCTTTCTGTGAGTCCTCCTTGTTGCTAGGTTACCCAAAGGCCTTGCAGCTTTGAATGGCAAGAATATGGGAGTTAAAAATATGTTGCTATATAGATGTTTCTTTTTCTTTTTTCTATCCCCATATAATTAGCAAAAATTGAAGCGACAATTACAGTTTTTCCCTCCATGGATTTCAAAAAGCAAATTATTTTCTGTGTAAGTTTTAAAATTATGCAGATGTGCTTAGGCTCATGAGAGAATTGGATTTTCAGAATGAAAGAGCCAGTAATTATGCACTAGTCAGTGTCCTTTATCTGCAACCACTTAATGATCTCTGATTGGATTTGATTGAGTTGAGGCCATGGACATTAATTTGGTTTAAAAATACACATGGATTTGAGTTCTATAAGCAAAGCTAACATGTTTATGAGGAAAGACAAAATGTGTCGTGTTGATTAAATTCATGTAAACTCCATAATCTGTAACTAAACAAAAAGACAAAATATTTGCAGATAAATCTGTAAAATGGGGAGCAGATAATCTTAAAATGATCAGAGTATCATTTGCTGCCAAATGCAGAATAGTTTTTGCCCCCCAAAAATTGAAACTTGAAAAATGTTACAGACATTTCTACTTTGTTAGAAATGAGAAATACCTGTGCAATCTGAAAAAAAACAATGATGAATTGTGTGAATAGGTCTGAATTATTGTCCAGTATAGCAAGGACAAAGCATTCTTTTAAAGATGAATCTTTATTAAGACGCTAAGCCATTATTATGCACATATGACCTTTAAAAGCAATGATGATGAATCAGTGGATTGGGCACTGATAATTTTTAAATGGGTTTCCACCCCTCTCCCTGTTTGTTTTAGACTGCATCTTGCAGGGTTTGGGATTGTGGTTCATTATCCTAGGCAAGTGTTTCCATAGTCACAGATGCACAGATAATGTGTTACAAGGCATAAATAAGCCTGGCAGATGTGTTGAGCTCTGCTAAGAAGTCCACCTAAAATAGCTTGGAAGAGACTATTTGTGATGCCTGTTTAAGTAGTGTAAGCTGCAGTGGACAGCCTATTTCATTTTTTATGTGGAAATAAGATTGCTTTTATTAATTTCAGATACGTTAGGCATATTTTTTTAAAGGGGAAAATCAGATAGTTGGTTAAACTTGTAAAATAATAATCCTAAAGAAGGTTTTCTTACATAAGTCGAATGGAGAAGGTTCACTCCCCTCCCCTTTTGAAAAGTCAATGTTACAAGCATTTAGTTTAGGCTTTTATTTTGGAATAGGGTGGCAGTTGTCATTGGTGCTGACTGTCTTTGAAGGAGCTGTGGGCGGAGGGTTACTGATGCTTAAGTTGCTTTGAGTAGGTACAGCTCTCTGAGCAGTGTTTTTATTTGGTACCGAGATCACTGACAGTCATGACTACTGGGAGAGGTAGGCTATTCTCCTATATTCTGGAAAGTGTTTGTAATTATTGCTGCTTGACTAGGAAGTGACTAAAATACTTAAAATGTTTCATAGTTGCTTTGGTAACTGAAAACCATGGCTGAAACTTAAGGTAATTGCTTAAGGTTAATTGCATTTAGACAGGGGAAGTATTATAAAACCTATAGTTGTCTGGACATTAATGTTGACCTTCAAAAATAGGAGAGAATAAAGAGGTACAGAAAGCAGCGGTAGGCTGTCTTTTCATCACTATTTTATGTGCTTTTAATTTTTCTCTGCCCTTTTATGTTCACAGTATGTGAGTTATAAAAATAAGTCTATCTTTGCAATTGTAAGGCATTTGTTAATAAGCTTATGATGCCCTAAAAACAAATCTACTGGCTAGAAATTTCTGAGTTTCACCAATAGCATATAAAAGAAAAGCACATATAAATTATGGCTGTGCAGAGATCCTGCTTCTGTCTTAAGACTCATTCTTTACATTTTTTTTCCCTCCCTTTCAGAGGAGGAATCTATAAAATGCAAAAGTGGAAAGGAAAAACACAAGCATTGCTGTTCACAAACAGCCTTGCTGATTAGCCTTGTGTTCCTGATGGAGGTTTGATTCAGGTTTGGGCAGCATTGAAGGGATTTTGAAAGACTACTTGTGAACCAGGTTTCTGTTTAAGGTAGAGGGTGACGGATGGGACATGAACAACCTGTATGCTGTCTTGATGTCCTAGGGGGATGGTTTTCCTGACAGGCTTTTTGTTTTCTCTGAAGGGTTTTTCCAAACCCTTCAACTGAAGCACACATTATATGGAATGAAATTGTACACAATAATAGATTCTCATTTGTCTCCCACTATGGAGAAATAGGCACACATCTAGCACTTTTATCCTCTGCTTTTATTGTAGAGGATCATTACAGGTATGTATTTCTGTCTTCTTAAACTAAATTTGATTTACAACCAAAGTTGAAAGTTTGGCTGAAAATAACCATACTGGGAGATGCCATATTTCTGCTTATACTTTTGCATTGAGAATTTAATATATACAGTAATGCTTGTCTTTTATTTCATATTTCCATGCAGTATTCCTTTTTTTTTTTTTTTTATTATAACAAAAGACAGTTTATTTGGGGGAAAAAGAAAACAAAGAGGATAAATGGCTATGATGAAGTGGTAGGGGGCTTCCCAGCTGAAAGCCCCCAGTATTCCATTTTTAAATCAGCTGATGTTGGAAATGGATGAGAGTGTTAAATGATTCATGTTCTGAAAGGACTTTTCTGAGGGCTTTTCATTTGAGCATTGGAAATGCCTTACTTATATATATAGCATTTGTCTTAAGTTTTTGTATATTAGGTTGTTTTTTAAACAACAGGGCAAAGTAATACGGGAGTAAACTCTTGTATGTTAAAGAGTGTAGAGAAAGCCTTGCAAACATGAGTTTAAAGATGATACTTTGCTTGATATTTCCTTTCAGTTTGCCTATCTCCTTGGTCACTGTTATCTGAGATGCAGGGTTAGAAGCCTTGTAACTTTCACCCTATGAGGTAAAAAACAAGAATTAAAGCCTGCTTTTTGTAGCTGTGGCATATTTGCAATATCTATCAATCTGTCATCTAGCACAGCTAATTAGAAAACCATTGAGAGTCTGCAAATTATAAACCAGCTATTAGTCCACTGTATATAGAGTATTTTAGTATTTTCAGGACATGTTCCTGCTTATTTTTTGTTTTATGATCTCATAGCAAGTGGCCACATGAAGAGCAGCCCTGAAGGTACCAGGTTTTCTGTAACTGGGCTAAGTGGCAGGAGAGGTTAAGCCTGTGCTTGGTCTTTGAGGAGGGCTTTTTGCAGCAAGATATTCTGCCGCACAGAGTGCTGCCTGTCTCCCTACTGTGTTGTGATCAAACCTTACTGTTTACTTCTTTTCTTCTGAAATTGTGCCATTTTCAGTAATCTGTAAGGAGTAATTAGAAAATTACATTGAGTAGCATTGAGAGAGATGCTACTAAAACAGCTTTAGCACTCCATAAAGATGCTTTGAAAATGTGATGTTCCTTAGTAGATTATAGGGGGTGGATTCTGGAAAAGGAAATTATGATATAAACATGATTAGTTTGTTTCTAGAAGCCATTTGGTATTCCTGGAGAAGAGAGTGTTAAGATGGATAAGGGTCTTGTATACCATGCTAAGAAGCTGAGATTTTTATTATAAACATTTACGCTATAGAGAGTTAAATTTTAAAAATTCAGCCCCCTCCCCCAAAAAAGTGGGGGGATTTGGGGATTTGGCTCAAGTGTTAGAGTACTTGCCCAGTAAGGACAAGGCCCTGAGTTTGATCCCCAGCACCGCCCCCCCCCAAAATTCAGTGGGGTGAGGGAGACTGAAAGTCACAGGGTGGCAAACTTTAATTTTAACAAATACAATAACAGCAAAAAACCCAACTTACCTGTTATCACCATTTTTCATAGAACAAGGGGCATTGACACCAATTAAAAAATAAGAAATATGTAATTTCAGAATAAAGGGTAGTTCTTTAAGTGAAGTAAATTTAACTTTATAAGAAGTTTACCAGTTTTTTCTTACTTTTCTCAGTTCAGTGTAGACTGGTGCAAATCACCCCCAGGCCCCGCCGAAAAAAAAAAAGACCACCAGCCCATAAGGAAGTTTTTGGGATTACTGGTCTAACTGCCTGTATTATAAGTAGGCTTGTGATGAACAAAGTAGGCTGGAATGAACAAATGTATGGACAGTGGGATTGTGGCCTGTGCAGGTGTGTGACCAGGGCAGACAGCTTATCTCAGCTTTGATTTCCTCTAGAGCAAACTGGAAATAAGCACTCCTGTGCTACTAAGAAAATGTGAATGGCTTGGCCTGGGGTATTGGGCCTGGAACATAAATATTGTCCTATGTGATACAGGTATGCCGTCTGCTGTGGCAGTATTAGATGATCATTTGGGAGGTGAAAGTTGGACTTAGGTTTAAAATGATATGGTTGATCTCTTGGTATAGATGTGGAATGCTCTCTTAAGTACAGGAGGGCCTCTTGAAAGAAACTGCTATCCAGTTCCCACATCTTGGGCTCTAACACCACCAAGTTGACTCTAGAACTGGAGTAGGGTCTGTACAGAGTGTGCCTGATGCATCTGGTAGAACCAGAAAATAAGGAAGTGCTCAAAAAGCAGAAGGAAACACAATGGGGATATGTCTGAGAGATCAGGAGTTATCGGCTCCCAGTGGCTAAAGTTGGAATATTTCAAGCAACAAAATACTCATGTATTTTATTCCAAAATATAAATACTCATGAGTCTATACTGATATAAAGAAATTGATTGAATAAATATGTAAATGGAGCAGTAGAGACAAATTTCTTGTGCAGAATTTTTCCAGATCACTTTTGTAAGCATTCCAGTGGGAGCATGACTCCCACTCTGTGTGTGGGACCCACAGCGATATCCTTCTGCAGAGTGCAGTGTGGAAGCGGGGAGGGAGTCCTTTGACAGTGGAGAAAGCTGACAACCACTACCTCAGTCAGGGTCCAAGGTCAGCACAAACAGTCTGGTTGACAGCATATGCTCTTGACATGTGTAATGAGAGTAGCATTTTCACCTCTGTGGTCTTCTCCAAACCTATAAACTCTGCCTAACATGGCAAAACCTTGGGCAAACTCAAATTGAAGGGTAGTTTATAAACTAGCGAACCAGTGCTTCTGAAAACTACCAGGGTCAACTAAAATGAGGAAAGACTGAGAAACAGCTGCGGCCTAGAGAAATCCAGGCATACTGCATGTAATGCAGAATCATAGATAGGACCCAGTCCAAGAATTGCGTCAGGATGGATACAGCAATAATTGAAATGACATTTTGAAAGGAGTGTAAGGCGTAAATCTGATGTCTGTGGAATTTGGGTTCTGACATTTACTAAGTATAGCACTCCTCAGGCAAGTTCAAAGGTGAAAGACTGTCAGAAAGAAGAATGGGTGTTTAGTCAGTGAGAGGTATACTGTTGTTAATCTGACTTTCAGAGATTATCTAAGATGTTGAAATTTTAGTTGTTGACTCTTGGAAGTCTGCTTTTAGTTTTCAGTCATAAGTATACAAACTTTGTTTACATCCCTTAATGTTGCTTCTGAAAACTGTCAGGATCAACTAAAACAAGTATTAAAAATATTTCCATGAAATATTAAAAATACAAGTTAGAATATGCCTAATTAAAGGTCTGCACTGTACATCTTGAGTATTTTTGTGAGGCCGAGGTGGCGATTTCAGACAGCTGATTGAGCAGGCCAGAGGGAAAATTCTTTGATGTGGTTAGGGTGGGCTTCGTAGGTTGTTCTTACACCAAGGTCAGTGTTGAATAGGTGTAAGCATTTGCTTAAAACAGTCAGAAAATACCCTGCTCAATTAATAAAGGCCCTCTTTTGATTATTCCAGTTGGTTTTTTGCAGTCTTCCGCTTACTGGGGTTTCTTTGTACAGAAATGAAAACCACATTTGAGTATGACTTACTGTACTCAGTTATCTGTAGTTGAGTTGGGCTGTGGAAAGCTCTGTGCATATGCTGCTGGCGTGAAGCTAGACCCACCGGGAGGTGCCTGTGGTACCTTTACCAAGGGGGAAGGTAACCTCTCTCGGGGCCCTTTTTACTGCCGAGTGAGTGAGCCCTGTGAGTTTGCTTCACTGGTTCATAGTAAATTGCAGCTTTCCTTTTCCTTCCCCTCCCGGTCATGAATTCCCGCCCTCCGACAGAGCTGTCCGAGTAATCTGTGGCTGTGGAGCTGAGCTTGTGTTTTTGGCAAAGCTCCTCTGTGTGTTGTGGTCTTCACTGGCCCACTCTGTTCAAAATGTCTCTCACCACCCTCTCTGCCTTTTTCCTCTTCTTCACAGAACACTGTTGTTTTTCCTTCATTGCCCATATCATGGGTTTGTGTTTACCATTGTCATGGCACCTCTTTGTACTGGGAGTTCCCCTTGCGTGGTTAGCAAGATTTGTTCATGCTGTGTCCTGGGTCTAGCAAAGTGCCCCAAAATAGCAGACCCTTGGGTAGACTCTGAAAAGACAGGGGAAGATAGTTTTCCAAGTCAGGAACTAGCTAGCCAATCGTTCCTTCTGCAAATTAGCTTGGCCATTCTGTGTTCGAGTAAATTAGTGCTGTGCTTGTGAACTTAGAGTTTAAAGAGTCTGTTTTCATCTTACTGTTCTCTTTTTGTCCCTCCCACTGCCCACCACCATTTTCTCACATATTTTCCCCTTTCCTTCCCACTGCCTTCAAGGGGCCCAAAACCAACTGGAAAAGAATTCTAAGCTCTAGGGAAAGAGCATGTTTTTGAATTTGACAGAGGGTCTGTGGTAGGGTCCAGGAGCCCTGGTTCCCCATTTCTTTGTGCACAGAAGTTCGTGGCATGGTGGTGTTGGCGCCCAGTAAGGCTGACTTTTGGCAGGGAGGACAGAGGGGATCTTGGGACACAGGTGTTTGTAAATCAGGTATGTAATTTCTTACATGTTGCTATTCCTTGATGCAAATTGGACCGTGTGATTATGTGGAGAATTGCCTTAGAAGTTGGGGAACAATGTGAGAAATCAGAGGTAGCGCTGAGTGTTCCCAGTGGTTGGCCAGGTGATGGAGATGTGGAGTATGGCATACTCACTTGACCTATTTGAGCTGAAAGTTAAGTATATGGTCAGTGTGTGGGGGCAGGTATCAAACAGGTAATTTTAGTAATATGCGTATAATTTACAGAAAATCTTTTACAGGACACCCTGTACCTTATGTAGGGTAACTGTACTTAGCTACATGTCTTCCCCTTAAATTACACTTGTCTGTGGCTTCCCATGAATCGATACCTCCCTGAGCTCGCTTAGCTTGCCTTCTGTTTTTAGTTTGCAGTTGTGTGGCCTCTGTACATGACCGTGCATTAGGATGTCTAGATAATTTTCTAGGCAAACAACAACCAGAAACCCAGTACCATTTGTGGCTGAGTTTGCTTTGGTACCTGAATGTAATTAAAAGAACATTAGAAAGCTAACTACTTTGAAATTTTGAAACAAGTTATCCTTGGTTTATGTGACTATATTCTTTGTAATTATGCAAATAATTACAGCAATGTGAACTCTAGGTAGGTATTTGTGTATGCTCAATAAAGAATGCTGAGGTGCTAGTAAACTTGTTTTTAAATATGTGTGCTATAGTTATCTAAAAGTCATTCCTATTAAAGCCATAGAAGACCATCAAGTATAATATGACTTGTAACTTTTCAAATTACAAAACTGGAATTACTCAGATTTGAGTGAATATTGCAACAAAGGAGGAACAGCAGACACGTTAAGTGCTGGAAGAAATAGCCCCAAACTGTTCCTTGGGAAAGACTTCTAAATTCTTAAACAAGAAATATATTTTTCCTTCACCGCAATGCTTAGTTCTTCCTTAGAATCTCTTCTCAGACTATCCTGAATTTTACTGGGCTGTAGTTCATGAGCTTCATTGTAGATTCTTATTACCACCGTGTTCATGTGGAGACAGATGCTTCAAGGTAGGTAAAAATTCATGGCCAGCCAGTACAGGAGTCAGGAATGAACTGACTTAAACTAACTTCCCACTAGGCCCAGTGCACACAGTGAGAGTCCCAGAGGAGCACTGGTGTCTAGAAGACACTTCAGTCCCTTCCCTCCTCTGTTGCTCTAGAAGAGCCTTGGGCTGCGTGGAGAGGGAAGAGGGCAGTCCCCACTCTGCAGACCTGACAGGCGTCTTACAGTTTGATCTAAGGGCAGCTCTGAGCTGGATGGAACTGAAGTCTCAGACCAGTAGAACCTTAGGTTCAGGACCAACAGCAAAGGACTGAAATCAAGAGTGATGGGTTCTGACTGTGAAATTACAACTTAGGACTAAAATAGTAAAGACCCAGTAAGACAGCTGCATTCAATCAAGACACAAGCCTTGTCAGACTCATCACCTCTCAAAAGAGCTTAAGAATCCCCTTCCCTGGCCTGTGAGGTAGACAGATTTGTGCTTGCCTCCTGGCTCCTTGTCAGTTAACCTTCAATAAAGTTGTGTGCTTTTTGTTTGGTTTGGTTTTTTTTTTGCAAAAAATGGTGCCATAATATTGGCTTCTGTGCATGCAGGCAACAAGCCCTGGCTTGGTGTCATTAGCTCTGGTCATAATTTGGGGACTTTGCCTCTGATCACCTGCTCTTTGATGACCAAGACAGGGATAAGTCCCAGAGTAATGTGACTCCCAGGCCTGTCCATGTACAGAGTGAAACTGGCTGGTTTGTTTGTCAGTTGTCAGAATTCCTTGCTCCTTTGCCAGGAGTGGTGGCACATGATTGTAATCCCAGCACTTGGGAGGCTGAGGCGGGAGGATTGCCGTAAGTTCCAGGCCAGCCTGAGCTACACAGTGAGTTTAGGGCCAGCCTGAATTACACAATGACACCCTATCCCATACCCCTGCCACGTCCCAGAAAAAAAGAAATTCCTTGCCTACCATCTGTCCAAGAGTCATCTTTGGAATTTGTCCTAACCACACGAGCCTAACCCTATCTCTCCATGGCAGCCCAGGGTGTCCTGGGTTAAGCAGGTTGCCCACACTTTTAAAGTGTCTTGTACTCCCACTTCCCTTTAAGTTCCTCAGTATTGGAATGAATCACATTGGAGGATTGGTAGCAGGGCGCAACAGATCCATTCTAAATGGATTTGGCCTGTTCTGTGTTCCTGGCACACATTCTGTGCATGCCTTCAGCATAGCATCACCTGAAGCACACCCGCCGCTGGTTTTACGTGTCTCTTCCCACTCTGGGCTGCGAATTTCAGAGGGGAGCTATAGCTTTCCTCCATGCATCACAGCTCCTGGCAGAGTGCCTAGGGCACAGCCATGCTTAATAAAGAAATGCTGGGGAGATGAGAGTGGAAAGATGCACATGGCATGCTGTTGGCATACAGAGCTAGTGTCTTCTCCAGTAGGCTTGGGAGGCTGCTCCAGCCTGGTACTCCAGCCGTCCACACAGTTTTATCACAGCAGTAATAAGAGGATTACTTTGAGACCAAATCACCACTGAGGTGAAATCTGTACCCTGGACTTGAACTCTGCAGGGAGACTTTGGAGGGATTGGGGAAGATTTTTAAAAATCGATGCCGCTTCGTAGAAGCGTATTCCTAGGTTTTTTCTTTTCCTTGCAAATGACACATTTTTTTTCTCATCCCCTTTCCCCCTGAAATGTCACTGTGATCATCCAAGGCTTTCTGGTAAGGAGTAGGGGCAAATGGATTCTCTCTTTTTGGAATCCACTCTAGGGAAAGTGGTTTGACTGTGCCTCCCTTCATTTCTCAGTAATGGTGATAATTTTTCTTTTTGCCATTCAGCCTGAATTCAGTTGTGTACCTTTTAAGAGTATTTAAAAGGAAAATTCTATTCCTAACTCTTCACCTCCACCAGCATGTTTTTGAGGGGGTGGTTACTGGGGATCAAACTCAGGGCCTTGCACTTGGTAGGGAAGTGCTCTACCACTTGAGCTAAACCCCTAGCCTCTCCACCAGCATATTTCGAAAGGGCTTGCTTTTCACCATACAAAGAATGAGAGTCTAAATAGCCACATTTGTTGAGTACCTATGGTTTAATCCCACCTCTCTATAATACATGTGGCTGTATCTCCTATTTAATCTGCACAAAGTCTCTTTAATGTGGAGCAGAAACTCATTGGATTACCAGTGTCATAGCCCCCCTCTAAGTGGTGTAAGTAAAAGGGAAAATGAATTGGCTCATGGATCTGCAAGTCCTGGGGTCAGCCTTGCTTTCCTCCCAGGGTCCCAGACCTCGCATTGGCAGTGCCTCAGCTACCTCACTGCTACTTGCTCTGCCTTCTTTTCCTTTGCTTTGTGCTTAGGCAGGTGTCACTGTTCTGTTGGCACGGCAGCTCCAGGCCTGCGTCTGCACACCTCCCAAGTCCAGGAGAAGGAGAAATTCGGGAATTGGTTCCTGCGGTGACTAGGGCAGAGCCCTGATTCCTTGCCGGAGCCTGGCTCTGCCTACCTTTGAGGTAGGGGTGCAGTCACTCTGAGAGTCATGGAGGATGGTTACCTGAGGAACTGCTGGGAGCTGTCAGTAGGAGGGGTTGATCTGGGGCAGCCAACACATTGATGGTCTCTGCAGGGACAAAGGTAACCCTTTTTTTGCAAACAGGGAAGCAGAATCCCGTCTCTGCCTCTGCCTTCTTCCTTTCCTCCCTCCTTCACCCTCCCACCTGTATCATGGGGCTGATTTGGAGAGAAAACAGTTTTGCGACTAATGGCCTTTCGTTGGGACAGACTTGCACCTCAGTGCTGTTCTTTTTTTCTGTGCATTGCTTCAGAGAACCCACAGACCAATCCCTGGCCTCCTCCGTTGTCAGATGTGCCTGTGTACCTGCTGGGCTTGCTCATTGCCACCTGCTCATAATGCACAGAGGAGGACATTTTCCAGCAGAGTCCCAAAGAGGAGTGGAGCCTTGGTCTGCCACTGCAGCGAGCATTCAGCTCTTGCCCACTGTGGACTCTGAGCTCCCAGCAGTGGAGCTATTGGAGGAAGTTTGCTTCATGCTCTCCTTGCATTTTCTTTTCCTGTCTGGTTTCTGGGGGTGTTTTCCTTGTTCCCCAGCTCCACTAAATGAGTAGTAAAAGTGAAGCGAGTTTTTGCCTTGTCCTACCTCTGCTTCAGCTTCCTCCTTCTTCACATATACCAGGGTGTCATTACCAAGGTAAAAATGCCAGCCTAGCTCTCTGGCAGTGTGCTCTTAGGATGGAAAGTGATCCCTCTCTGTATAATTTGGTTGCATTTCAGGTTCTATTTTTCTGATGCCAGAAGGGCAGAAGCAGAGCCGGTTTAGGGTTAGGGCATATTGGCACATGTCAGTAATGGAGGCTGAGGCAGTGGGATCACTGTGAATTCAAGGCCAGGCTGTTCTACATAGTGAGACCTTGTCTTAAAAAGGAAACATGAGGAAAGCAAAAGTAATACTGTTAGCCCCTACTTAACTTTTCGTTATGCCCCTTCCATTGTTATAGTGTGAAAAATGCCAGCATTTCCAACCAGCCTCTAAATGTTTACATGCTCTGTATTCTCATGAAAGCATTTTTAATTTTGTAAACATAGGAAAGGATGTTCGTTTGTTCCTTTGTTTCAAAATGTAGGGTTTTTTGTTTTTGTTTTTTAATGTGAGTATTGAAGGATGTTTTTTCCCCCCGCAGAGCCCCATTCAGTAAGACTGGTCTTACTGTGTAATTGGCACATGTTGACTGGATTGAGGGGGATATCTTTACCTGACTCCTCATATTTTGATAGAGGAAGGAATGTAGAAACTTTGAAGAAAAATAGTCCTTTACCAAGATGTTCATTTAGGGCAGTGTGGTTTGTACTTTTATATCTTTCTATTTAGGTAGTGTACAACTTAGGTTAAAATTATAAGGTAGAGGGGCTGGGGATTTAGCTCAAGTGGTAGAGCACTTGCCTATCAAGTGCAAGGCCCTGAGTTCCATCCCCAGCACCAAAAAAAAAAAAAAAAAAAAAAGAAAATTATAAGGTAGAAGTACCAGATGGACAAGAAATAGTTTGAATAATGAGCAACTTTGTTCTATTAGACCATCTTTCATTACTCAAAACAATGCAATGTTTGGTAGTTTTTAGTGTACAAGTATTACGATCCTTGTTATTCTTAGGTATTTTATTTTTCTTGATGCCATTGTTGAATTGTTTTCTCAATTTCATTTTTGGATTGTCCATTGCTAATGCGTAGTAAGTATTGGTTTTATATCCTGCAACCTTACTGAACTCAATTGCTTCTAATTTGTTAGTGAATTCTTTAGCATTTTCTGTGTACAAGATCAAGTTATCTGTAAATAGCTTTAGTTCTTTCTATCCAGCCTGGACAGTTTTTCGTTGTTGTTGTTTTTTTGGGGTTTTTTTTTTGTGGTGGTAGTGATGATACTGGGAACTGAACTGAGGGCCTTAACACATTCCAAACCCTCCCTGCTTTTTAAAAAACTCATTTCGAGATAATATCTGGATAAGTTACCCAGGCTGGGTTCTAACCTGTGATCCTTCTGCCTCAGCCTCCCAGAATATTGCTATTACAGGTGTGTGCTGCCATCCCTGGCTCAGACTGGGTGCTTTTATTTCTTTTTCTGATCTGGTTGTCCTGCCTAGAGCCTCTAATATGACGTTGAGTAGAGAGAGTGGGCGTCTTGCCTTGTTCCTAATCATAAGGAGAAATGTTTGCATGGTGTAGTTTTTTTTATTGATGATCGTTATCAGGTTGAGATAATTCCTTTCTAATTCCTGTTGGTTGTTGTTAGCATGGGGGGATTTTGTATATTGTCAAATGCTTATATGGTGTTTAGAAAACATACTGGTTTTGTCTTTGAATATGTTAATGTGATAAATTAATATGCCATGCTAGACCAGCATTACATTCTTGAGATAAATTGCACTTGCCCGTGATAATTCTCTTTATTCTGTTCAGGTTTGATTTCCTAGTTGTGTTTAGGAAAAACAGTGTGTTTTTCTTCTATTCTCATACCGCAGCAATCAGACACAAGACTTCTCTGACCACAAAACAAGTGGAGATTTTTCCCCACCAGGTCACCAGGTCAGCAGCCATGAGTAGTTTTGTATTCCTTGATCCAGTTCACTGTGATGGTCGCTACCTGGAGACCATGTCTTGTCCCACAGGTTGAGGGCTCAGTCCCAGGCACAAGGCTGGGCGTCCAGACTTCTGACTGACCAGCTACAAATCAGGGTTCCCGTGACCCTCTCCTAAGGCTAGAGTGGCTCACAGAGTTCAGGGAAACACTATACTTAACATTTCCTGATTTGTTATAAAGAGTTCAAATATGCAGCCAGATAAAGAGCGATGTAGGGCAAAGCCTGGAAAGGTTCCAAGCACGGGAGCGTCTATCAGCAGTGACTTGGGTCTGCCACCCTCTCTGTATGTCATGAGTTCTTGTTTACCTTTCTGCAGCCCTCCCCACGTCTGCTGTCCAGAAGGTCCCCGAATCCTGTCCTTTGGGATTTTCGTGGAGATTTTACTGTACAGTCAAGATTGGAGCAGAGGCACTGTGTAGAAATGTGATGAGATAGGAAGGTGTGACCTAGTGCTGGCAGGCTGAGTAGGGAAGCCCAGGAAGGCCTGACTGTTGAGATTCTTCTTGGCCTCACTGGACAGTATTTCTTCCTCATGGTCTTGGGGCAAAATGCCTTCTGAAGTAGGGCTCTTAATGATCTATCAGACAAAGTGTGTGGAAGAATTTCTTTATGGCCAGCTTTAAACAGAAAGATGGGAAGATCAGTATGTTTTTGAACTCTTTATAACAAATCAGGAAATGTTAAGTATAGTGTTTCCCTGATCTCTGTGAGCCACTCTAGCCTTAGGAGAGGGTCACAGGAACCCTGATTTGTAGCTAGTCAGTCAGAAGTCTGGACGCCCAGCCTTGTGCCTGGGACTGAGCCCTCAACCTGTGGGACAAGACGTTCTAGGATTTGGTTGGGGAAGAGAAATTCTAGTTTCTGTGGCCTGCCTCATGAAGAGCAAAGAGCAGGTGGAAGGAGGGCAGGAGAAGGAGAGAGAGAGCAAAGAGAAGAGGAATGGAGTGGGTGAGGGAGACTGGTTGACTAACTTTGCTTTCTGAGGCCTGTAGCGTTCCAGCATTATTCTTCTTGCTTGGGAAATAGCAAGAGTTATTAGAGTAATGAGCTGGGAACCTTGGAGACACACACACATGCACGCACATATGTGCACACACACGATATCACAGTAGTCTTTTGATTTAGATTTTTACAAGTGCGTCTATATTCATAGAGGATACTAATGATTCCGTGTTTAAAAGTAAATAATTGCCTTAAGTAAGCAAGCATCTGTTACAAGAAGTGTACAAAATGATACATGAAAAGCACAGTGCCCAGCACATAGTAAATGGTCACCGTATGCGAATTGTGTTTCGTGCGGTGGTCGTTTGATGTTATGACTCACAGCATAGGACCTTGAGTCAGACGTACTTGGATTTGAATCCCGGATGCATCTGTCTTCTTGTTATCTGTGTGATTTGGGGCAAATTATGTCTGTTTTAAGTGACAATAGTATTTCCCTCTTAGGTTTGTCAGGATGATTTAATGAGAATGTGCAAAACCACACATGGACTGGTACAGTTACATAGCTCTTGTTACTTTCAAACATACTGGCTATAGTTGTATTACCAGGGTGAAAAATTGAAAGCAATTGAGCCGGTAATAGGTGGCTGATTATAATACATGTGAACAGTGTAATAAAAGTAGCCTTTAAAATGGATTAGATTAATACAGAAAAATATTTACTAAGTATTGTTAGTGGGCAAAAAAAGTTTTTGAGAATGTCTGTATAAAGTTGATGTTTATGAATGTCGTAAAGTCTAGAGCGGTCCCCAGTGTAGTGGTGTGAGAGCTGGTGGGACCTTTAAGAAGTGTGATCTGGTGGGAGGTAATTAGAGCCTTGGGGGTGATGTCAGTGGGAGGGATTAATGCTCTCAGCAAGTAGTTCTCTCCAGAGTGATGGTTATAAATAGACTGGCCTCTTTCAACTCTGGCTACCTCCCTTGCTGTGTGACCACTTTCACCATGGCACAATTCACTGTGAGGGATGCTGCCAGGTAGTCCTCCCCAGAGGCCAACCTGGTGAGGCCACGTAATTGTGGACTTAGAAGCCTTGCAAACTGAAAGCTGCATAAACTTATTTCTTAATAAAGTACCCAGCCTCAGCAATGGAAAGTAGGCTAATTCATCATGAAACCCTGTATCTTTTTAAAAGCTAATAATGGCTTCTAAAAAAGATATGTGAAGAAAAGTTTGCATCCATTGACAAATTTTGCCTTCTTCATGTAGACTGACAAAATTAAACCTTTGAATGCCTACTCTGTGTTGGCCCAGGCTCTGTTCTAGGTATTGGAAATACCAAGAATATGAAGTGGTCCCTACCCCAGAGACAGAGAAACAGCACAGAGCTGTAGCCTGCTTGTTCTGGGGTGATACGGAGTAGATGGTACGTGTGTGGCATATAGTACAGAGAAGGGCACAGCCAGTTCTTTATAGACAGAGCTGTGCAGGAGCTCAGAGGAGCTAACAATAGCAGGATGTGTTCTCCGGAACATGCAGGGATGTGTTGGGCAGACAGTACAAGACTTGCAGATGGCAGAAACACCCTTTGCAAAGGCGCAAAGCTGTACAAGATCAAGCAGAAGGAAATCTTGGGATATTTGCAAAAAACAGCCAAGTTTTGGACTTATTATCCTGGCTCTGTGCATCCTCCCCGTGGGAAAGCTAATTATATCCTAGTTACTAGACTGCCTGGCTACTTGAAGGAGAATTTCAGTAACAAGGAGTGGGTGAATCTGAAAGCCTGTCAGGAATATCATGAGCCTCTACAAACTGCCCCTGAGGAAGTGAAGCCAAGAGGAAGCCTTGTCTTTCTGTTGGACAATGAGGCATCTCCTCTGCTCTGGGTGTCCACCAGTCAGCACCTGCTTCCGGAGAAGAGAGGAAAGGCGCGGCTTGTGGTTCGAGGTGTCTGGCCTTCCTGCACTTGGCAGTGAACAGGTAGTTTTAGTTTTGGGCATGTTTTGTGGGTTCTTGTAGGCAAATGTTTAAATTTCTCAAATGGACAGTATGTCTGAAGTCTGTCTTTAGCGTGATATCTGTGCATGGTTTCTTTCCCTACCTGTCTGATTAAAGTTCCATTCTGAGGCAGCTGGGGCATCTGTAGAGACTTGAGCATCTTGGACCACGGAGGCTGCTGACGGGGCTGATTCTGATGTCCTGGGCCAGCCCTGGCTGTTCTGCAGCCTCTCTCCAGTATCCAGACTGCAGTGTAGACATATTCAACTCTCCAAATCTGCTGGTTTGCTTTTAAAAAAGTCCATGGATGACTGTTCTCTGGCCTTTTTGTTTTTTTCCAAAGACCCTGCTGGGTTTAAATACTTTTTTTGTATCATTAGTTCTTTGAGGCAAGCTGTTTTGCTACTATTTTTCCTTTCACTGTTTTAATTAACTGGATTGCCAAGGGTGGGGTGATTGAGGGCTGCATGAAAATTCTAGTGTCATTCTGTAGAAACTTTACGAGTCATCTTTAGGTGTCTTGTCATAATTCTGTAAGGAGCAATGAAATGAAATGACTTGAAAATGAAAGGAGGTGAGTGTGGCTGGGACCTGAAGGCTCTGATGAGCTTACAGCAGCATCAGATGAAAGAAGTAGTGGTGAAACATAGTCTTCTTAGTGGTGGTTAAAGACAGAATTATTTCTTTGAGCTCAGGGAGAACTTACCCTTTTGTAAGACTTTTCTATGTATAACATTTGTTGTTTGGTGTGATAAAATTTAAACTAGTGTAATAGGACAGGCTTGCATAGTTAAAACTACTCATTTTCACAGTCTTTGCCTTCTCACTCTAGAAAAAGAGATTGTATACTAACACGTCTGCTTAGCAAAAAATCCTAAAGGAAACGTTCCATGTGTGCTGATGTAATGGAGACATGCCAAAATGTGTTAGAACCTGGGACCGTGAGACTCCCCCCACAGGACCCGCTGTGCATCCACGCTGCACGGTCTACTTCACTTCCTGGTTAAGGAATAACCCAGGCTGTGTAAGGGCATTTCCAGGTTAACTGAAACTAGGTACCTTTCTGATGACCCAGTCTCCCTTTTAATTTGATTTAATTTAGGAGTGTCTAAAAAAACCTGGGAAATGTGGGCCATACTTAAACAGTAAGTTATATACATGTTCAAACCATAGCCTCCACTGTATTTTATTCTCCCAACATCTTTTTGGTAAAGTGCCCCTAAATTTAAAGGAGTGTAGCCACTGGTTAATCTGGAAAGTAAATTTAATCTTTTCTTTGAATTTCCAATTCAGATAGGAGAAATATGAATTACTTTTTTCATTAATATACAGATTACATGAAAAATAATTACATCTTATGTTGAAGGTGCAGGATCATTCTTACAAGTACCTGTCTTGTGCTGTTAAATTATTTAGATGTCATTTGACCCTTGTACTATCACTGCATTCTAAGGAGGTTGGCTTTGCATTCTTTTCTACATACATGTTTGCTTTTCATAGTTTCTACTTGGTGATCAGGCTTTCATCTGTCACTTCTTATTGGTATCACTTTGCCTAACTCCTGTGTCCCCCTTTTCACTGTCCCTATAGTTAGTTGCTTCTAATCTGCTTAGGAAATCTGATAAGTAGGCTTGTTAGATTTGTTTCCAAAGGCAAATAAGAAGAGCAAGTAGGACTCTACAGTGGCTGCTTGATATGCCTTCTTCTCCTTCCGTTCAGTGAGAGGCATTTCCATTCAGATATTGGCTAAGGTGTGCCTTCCCAGTGCAGTTTGACTAGTGTGATATCTACAGTCTTGGGCAAAGGGTTTTTGTTTTGTTTTGTTTTGTTTTGTTTTTTTGAGACAGGGTCTCACTATGTAGTTCAAGCTGGCCTTGAACTCACTACGTAGTCCAGGCTGGCCTCGAAGGCATGGCAACAATCCTTCTGCCTCAGCCTCCCAAGTGCTGGGATTACAGGCATGTGCTACCATGCCGGGCCTTAGGCAAAGTATATTCACTTCCAAAAATGCACTGTTTTTGAGGACAGAAACGGAACCACTTCTTTTTTTGGGATGGGGGGAGAAGCAGCAAGATATATTATGTACAGGTACAAATCCCCTATGATGAATGTTATCACTCTGTGTATCTAAAATGTACCACTAAAATAAAATTTTTTTAAAAACCACTTCTGTTTTCTTCATCCCTTATCTCTCCTGAAGTTTTTTGCATAACATCTAATACAGCAGCACAGATAACCTCCTCATGAAGTCTCTGCCCAGATCACAAGAATATAAATAGAATGAAAAGTGAACAATTGGGTACTTTGTTTTCACTTTAAGCAATTTTTTTAGAGAAATGATAATATGAGGAGATAAAGTATGAAGAAAAAGTCTTGTACTGATCCACGTATCATCCCTACTACTCTTTATTTCTTGTATATTCATGTTTCTAATTGGCATCATGTTCCTTTTGCCTGAAGATCTTCCTGTAAGATTTTTTTGAACCTCAAGTCTGCTGGTGACAAATTCTTTGTCTGAATAATTATTATTTTGCCTTTATTCTCAAAATGTATCTTTACTGGATAATAGACAGTTAGGTTAATATTTTTGTTTCTTTTTTTTTTTTTAAGATTTCATTCCATTGTCTTCTGGCTTACAGGATTTCTGATGAAGTCTGCTGTCATTTCTGTGTTTGTCTTTCTGTAATGTGTCTATGTAAGGTGTCTCTGTTTCCTCTGCTTCTTTTCTCTGGTTTTGAACAAGTTGATGGTAATGTACCTCAATATGTTTTTCATTGTGTGTGTCTTGCTTGATGTTTTAGCTTCTTGGTTATGTGTGGTCATAGTTTACAACAAATTTGGACAGATGTTGGCCATCATTTCGGCCAGTCTTTTTCTGTGCCCACTCTTCCCCCAACCCTGCTGGGAGTACAATTTCAAGTGTGTTAAATTGCATGGTATTAACCTACAGTGAGACTGTGAGGTTTTATTTCTTTTACTTGTTTTTATCAGCCTATTTTATTTCTGTGCTTAATGTTAGATAAACTCTGTTCCTATACAGATCTGTCTGATCCCTTTGAGGCCTGGTTTTTTTTTTTTTTTGGTTTTTTTTTGTGTGTGTGTGTGCTGGGGTCGAACTCAGGCCCTTGTGCTTGCAAGGCTGAGGCCTGTTTTTTAAGCTCTGACAGGACGTGTTTAATACATCCTTGAGCTTAGAAGGGCCTGACCTCACTGGGGTCTCTGTCAGGTGTCTTGAGTGGTTACTGAGAATATTTCACTTTGGCTGGTTGAAGCCTGAACATCTGCATACTTTGTGTAAACTTTGGAAATCGTTCAGTTTGTGCTTTCCTGGCCATTTTTTTGCTCTGCCTAGTGGAAATTTGCTTACACATGTGAGGTCTAGAACTTGGCACATTTTTGAAGCTATCTGTATTGTAGACTCCTTTTTGGTAGAATTCTTCTTAGCCACCTCAGCCTCCTAAATTGTTCCTCACTGTCTCAACTTGGAAGGCTGCCAAATTGGACTTGGGTTCCCTTTCGCTGTCCTTGACTGCCTGGAAATTATCTCCAGGCAGAAAGTTGGATAGCTGTAGAGCTTACCTTGTTTGTTCATCTCATTTCAGGATCACAGTTCTGCAGGGCCTGTTGTCAAATATGGGAAAGCAGTTGTTTTATATATTACAACTGAATTTCTAGCTACTTACTGGAAGAGGTTAAGTCTGGTGCTTGCTCTTCTGTCAGTGCTGCAAGCAGAAATCCCAAGAATTCCATTAAAATTAGTCCATTGAAAAAAATTCTTAGTCACTGAATACAGTCCTAAATGGCCTGCCCCTGTGCATGTTAGAGGACGAAGCCTAGCATAATTTACATTGATTTTTGAGTGAAGTACAGTAGTGTTCCCATCTCCCCCACTCATTTCTTACTCTTCCCACAGAATGGAACTTTCCCGCTGTGAGCAGAATGACAATTACAGTTGGGTAACATGGTGGCATGATGTCAGAGGCTCAGGTGCTCTTGGAGCTCCTCATTTCTCCTCACTGCTCATGCTGGCACGCTCACTGGGTGACCGCTCCTTTGTTTCATACTTGTCCTCTACACTGGATCTCAGTTTTACTCCCGGGGAGGGTCTGCTGAATGTGCACTGCAGTTTATGACTCACCTTTTAAATCTCTGTGGAACTGTGTGCTAGTAGAAACTGCATATATGAACTAGCAAGAAACTGATCTATGGATTAAATGAAGTATGTTGAAGCAGGATAAGACAATCTGTGTACCTTAATGCAAAAGCTGATTCGCATAAGCATGTGGATTTGTGAAGATGTGTCTCCCCTCCCTCCCATGTTGAGTAAACTAAGCTGTGTAATTTGAAATACATTGTTGGTGAGTTTTAAGGACTAGCAGGGCCATGAGTAAACACAAGATTTGGCTGTTGATAGTTTAGGTAAGAAGCAAACAGTGCTATTTGTATCTATTGTGGGCTTTGTTTTTGGTTAATTTTTTTTCCAGACCTGTTAGTAATGATCTAATCCCTTTTGAGAAATATTTTGCCGGCTACAGATGTAATTTTTTGTTTGTTTGTTTTTAATTACTCCAAGTTTATTTAGCCTCCTGCATGACTCATGCTTGGTGCATAAGCCTTTATTATTTGGTATGTAAGCATCATGATAGCTTTAATTTTACATCATTAGAATGTCATTTATAAATATGTTGATTTCTGAGAACCCAAAGGTACTTTTTCCTTTTACGTTTAAATGAAACTTGAAGAATAATGTACATCCACTGCTATTTAGAAAATTTAAAGGTTAATGAGTTTATGAAAAAAATGTTCAACTTCGTTGTACAAGAAATGTAACCCAGAAGAAGCATTTGTTTTTTTTTTTTTTGGTTGAAGTAAAATTGGTTGGAGTTTTAAAATGATAATTTAACTCAGTGTTGGTAAAGATGTGGCAAAGTTCTTTGAACTTCCAGGAAAAATGTACCTGTCTATAGATAAATTTGGCAGTAAATATCAGATACTTTTGACATAGGAATATTGTTTCCAGGGATTTCTTTCTTAAAACTGTTTGAAATTCAAACAAAATATATGTAGAAAAGTGATTATTTTAGGATTACTTCTAAGGATATTAGAAACACCCTAAATATCTAACAATGAGTGGTTCAGTTGTGGCAGTTTCTAATTAGGAAGTACCGTACAGTGGTGTTTATAAAAATATTTGGTCACACAGGAAGGATCATATTTGAAGCAAGCAGTGTTCCAGAATGATACATAGGCTCAGGTGTTACTCAAAAATGCAAGAAACCATGGCCAGACATATTTTTGAAATTGGAATGGAAGGGCTTTCTAGATATGCAAGGGCAAGCATGATCTTTGTAGCTGCATTGTGGCTTTAACCTGAGGCTTCCAGACTCTGGTCCGATGCCTCAGACACTAAAAGAGCAGACCAACCATTTGTCTCTCAGTCCGGTGATTATTTTATGTACCATATAGGTGAAAAAAGTTCTCTCTGTGTCTCTGATGCTATCTCTCTAATAACTTCTGCGCTTACTGTTCAGATAAAAATTTTGATGATGAAGATTCTGTGGATGGTAATAGACCTTCTTCTGCCAGTTCCACGTCATCTAAAGCTCCAGCAAGCTCCCGGAGAAAGATTGGGATGGGGACCACCCGCCGGCTTGGGTCATCCACTCTGGGATCCAAGTCTTCAGGTAAGACCAAGCCCTGTGTGGGGCCAGATCTGCACGGTACTTGCCTGCAGGGACCCTCAGAAGTGAACTAGCCCCCGAATACAGCACATGGCTGCTTGGTGTCTTGAATTGAGTTGATAGTGCACCATTGAGGCTGGTAAGCAGTTAGGTTGTAAGACTGAGACCTGTGTGGACCTTTCCTGCATTCTGGTGAAGCAGAGCCTGAGGAGAGTGACACCTACAAGGACAACAAAGCTCTGAGGTGAAGGGCTGAGTCATCTTGGTCCAGCCTGCCTGAAACACCATAGGGCTTTTTAGCCTATTTCTGTTTATCAAGACTGAAAGTCAGATTGTATCTTCTGTCTCTAAAATATATTTTATCCTTACAAGTAGCATTATTCCTTACAAGACCAGCATGGATATAATTCAACAAATGGCAGGTTAGGTGTCCAAAGCTCTGAAAGTTGATTTGCAAAGATTTCTTCCATAAATCTCATTTCCAGTTTAACCAGTCTGATTTATTAGCCTATATGTTTCTCATTTTGCTGTCAGAGTTAATCATCCATGCAGGTTTCCTTCGTACCTCTAAACGTTGTGCGGCCACTGCTTTGACAGCAGCGCTTGCTCTGGGCACCAGGCCAGGCTGCCTGGTGGTCAGGCTCAGTGCTGGGGGAGGTGGGTCAGAGTCCGGCTAGCTGAAACCCCAAAGCTGAGTGAGTGGACTAAAATGAAGGCTGCACAGAGGCTGAGCATTCTCCAGCGCCTCCTGGTGGTCTCCCCTACATTTCAGACTGCGAACTAGCCCCGGCATACGAGGTGCAGGGCGCTTCTCCCCCTCACTGCCTGCTGCAGAGAGCTGGGCTTCATTTTTATTAAAATTTATCCAAAATTACACAAACTTACAGGCCATTACACAAGTTTACAGACCACAATACATTGTGCCTTTTGCTTCTGACAGTGAGCAGTGTAAACAACCACATAGATGCAGCATTAAGTCACAACTACATAAAGTTACTGTAGTACCTCATGTACATGTCACTGTTTTAAGTTTGGGTTATTATGTTCTTATTTTTAAGATATCATTGTTGCTCTGGATTCCCATTCCCCTCCCCCTTTGCCCTCTTCTTGTTCCCTTGAACCCTTTGTCTGTTAGCTTATATCTAGCACTTTGCCTTTTTGTACAAAAAGAGCTGGGCTTCTGGTCGAGTGTTTACTGCAGGGCGAGCAGACACAGAAGCATCGCTTTGCTTCTTAGGTTTGTTGCAGTTCTTCTCAGTTCTTCCTAACTTTTTGAGTAAATTTAAATTTTATTTTTGTTTTGAGCTTAAATTTAACATTAAAGTAACCATTTTAAAGGGAACAATTTCAGTATTTCATCTACCTCATAGTGTGCATTGGAACTGTTCCCTTTTATTGACTGAACAATCTTTCTGGCCTTCCTTCTTGGTCTGTTCTTAGGCAACATCCTATGTAAGAAACGCGCTTAGAGAATTTCTACAAGATCAGAGCCCTGTTTTCCTTTCCCCTTCCAGAAGTTCCCGCTGGTCAGCTATGCAGAGATACCAGCCCTGTCTGCCCTGCAGCCCTGCCCGCGTCCTTTTTCTCGTTGTGTTTAGTATCACAGTCATGACTTCTGCTTGCCTCACGCTTATCAGGTTCTTTGGCCTTGAGAGGAATGCTGGCCTCTGAGTCCTCTTTCCATATGTGGGTGCATTTGCGGGTGTGGGGAGCAGCTCCTGACAGAGGAAGGAGGTGCTCAGGACCTGTCTGCTCGGCAGGTTCCAGCATTTATGCCCAAACAAGCCCGAGGATGTGGGGCTCCACCTTACAGTGTGTGGCTGTTGTCCGTTCATAGTTAGTGCAGTGAGCAGTCCTCATCAAGAGCCATGCCACCACCTGGGATCGTCTGGAAAATCCCTTTTCTATCTAGGAGGCCCATCAGGACCCCAAACACCATATAGATCAATGGTAAGAAGCTTTTAGAAAAGCAGTCAGGCTAATCCGTGTAACTCATTGGTAAGGGTTTAGGGATAGCTATAGAGGCCAATTTAAAAGCTGACATTCTGAAAAACAAATCTGAAAATGTCACTTGACTTTCACACGTGAAGTAGTTTGTGTTAACAAAAAGATACATCTTTCTCTGCATGATAGCAATTCACTTTTTATACAAAGCATCTTAGAACAGTTTTGTAGAGGAAAGTTGAACCTGATGCTTAAAATTAAGAGTGATGAGTTGAAGGAAATGGAAATGCTTTGAAACTAATAAATGAGGTGTGATTGAAAAATACAGTGAATGTTTACATTCAAAAAAAATTACATCAAAAGACACATTGCTATTAATTCCTACCATAATACTCTCCCTCACTTCAAACACACTTATCCTGTCATTTTGCCACTTTCTGAAACAGTTCTGGAAGTCCTCTTTCTCGAGTGTCTTTCGTTGCACTATCGTGGCTGCCTCAGTGTCCTGAATCAATTAAAACATTTACTTTTCATGATCATTTTGACTTTGGGAGGAGCCAGAAGTCACGTGGTGCAAGATCCTGTGAATGAGGACACAGTGCAAGGTTCTTGACAGAAATTGCCATAAACATTTGATCATCAAGGGATGATCAAAACACACAGTGAATGTTTAAAAGATTTATTACAGTAAGAGACACATTACCATTTTCCCCCTCAAAATATTACAAGTGTTCCCCTTTACTTTGACCATACTTACCTCATCATCTTCGGCAATGTGTCTTTTACTATAATAAGGTTTTAGAATTTAAACTTTTGATTACTACTTGTATAAAGTTGGGATGAAGCTGAAATTCTTTAGACCTTGTTTTAATGTTTCACAAATTTATTATGCTGAATTCCAGAAAATACAATCTAAATCCTCTGAAGAATTAAATTTTGTTACATGTTTATTAGGAGTCTTTATTAATATAATATGCATCACCTAATTCCTTTAAAACTCAAACTCTGCTTTAAAAAGTAGTCTAAGTGACTTTGAGCTTATGTACATGGCATTACAGAATTACTGTACTTCATCTTGATATTAAATCAGTAGCATTTGTGAGTTCCATGATACATCTAAATCTATGTGAAGTATGTTTAAAAAGAGTTCTAAATATTCCAAGATGTAATTTTGGCTGTATATATTCAAGACTTTTGTAATATATGTTTTAATACATTTTTGTACATTGTCTTACGTTTTTAAAATTAATATATTTTACAGCTGCAAAAGAAGGTGCTGGTGCTGTTGATGAGGAGGATTTTATTAAAGCATTTGATGATGTACCTATAGTGCAGGTGAGAATTTTTGTTGTTGTTGTTGCTGGGAATCGAACTCGGGGCCTTACACTTGTAGGCAAGCGCTCTACCACTGAGCTGAATCCCCAACCCCTTGTGAGAATATTTAAATATGATTAAAAGCAGGGTAGAAACAGTCTTCAAATTTCACTTTTAAAACATGTCTGTATTAGTCGTCTTTATATTACTACAATGAAATGCCCGGGGCAACTAAGTTTCTAAAGAGAAATAGCTATATGTAGATATATATAGCTCACCTTGGACAGGTTTACTGTCCTAAGCTAAGGCTTGGGGAGGGCAGCCCCTTGACTGCATCACCTTGTGTTGCATGGTGGATGGCAGGAATGAGATCAGACAAGTGATTGCCTATAGAGAGCGGGAGAGTACGTTGCAGAGTGTGGGGCCAGACTTGGGCTTTTGTAACAACTCTGTCCTGAATACTACCTCCTGAGGGCACACCCCTGCCACCCAAAGCCGCCTCGCTGTGCCCCACCTCCTGAGGCTTCCAGCGTCTTCCCATAGCACCTCCACAGGGACCAGCCTTCAACACATGAGCCCGTGGGGGACCCTTAGCCAGACCGCAGTACCACCACATGTAGTCCTTTACTCGGCTTGGTGACTAAAACCGTCACCATGACAAGAGATCTGACACACAGACTAGGAAATACTGGAACCTGGCTGAAATGAAGAGTGAAGGTCAAAGCCCAAGATGATCTTTCAGTAAGAATAGGAAGGAAATTGATTGCTCTTATATTGTGTTGATCAGGGCACATAAAAGAAAAAGATAGATGATTAGGTTAGATGAGAGAATAAAGAAGTATTTTTTAAAGGGATTTTTCTTAGGCAAAACAATTACAAATTTGAAGGATTCTGGTATCTGATAAACTGTAGAGAATGGTGTAATAGAAGCCTCCTTTATGCATCTTCAAAGCTTCACTTAACTATGAAGCAAGGATTGCATAGAAAAGCGGGGATACAGTCATACGTTTTGGACTGCTCTGTGCTTCAATATCTGCTTTTGTTGGCTGGGACCAGTACTTCTTCTCAACCTCTGTTAACTGTGCCCGGCATCCTCTAGCACTCACTGTTACTATGACTCTTCTTCCCCCTTGGGCGCCACGTGTGCATTGACAGGGAGCAGGCGCTGTGGCCTCAGGGTGCCCTTCAGTATTTGACAGCACCTTCCGCATGTCCCAGCATGCATCAGAGTGTGGGGATGTGAGGAAGTAAATGTGAAAGTGTTTAAAATTACAGGTATAATGCAATGTTATGAGCAATACCATAATTAATAAATGACTCATGTATCACTGTTTCCCTGAAGGCTTGTTTCTCTTTTGTACATGAAATCCTCTGTTACATTTAAAGTAAAGCTGTGTTTGAGCTAAAGTTACTCATATCTGGCAGCAGATATAGTGGCTGCACCTTTACATTGAGAAACCAGCTCATTCTAAGACAAACCTGCTCAGATGTGTTCTCATAAGTTCTCCTTAAAAGTGGAGTAATTTCTTTTTACTGTACGTACATGTTCTTGTAATTAAGAAATCTTCTTCTGCAAATTGTCTTATATTTGATTGTACATTAATTTTGGTTACAGATTTATTCCACCCGAGACCTTGAGGAATCCATAAACAAAATTAGGGAAATACTATCTGATGACAAGCATGACTGGGAACAGAGAGTAAATGCTGTAAGCCACTGACTTCATGTGATTACATTTTCATTAGATTTAAATATTCCAAATATTTTATGAAATTGGAGGATAGCTCTAATGAGTTTTAAGTAGTAGATATTTTAAATATAAGTTGCCATTTTTACGCTTTACCTTTTTAGTAGAACTCCTCACTTGTATTTTTCAAACATGCCAACCTACCTGTTTACATATCTTTGTTGTCTGAACAAAGACCTCTCTGTGGCATGGCTAGTGGTGACCTCCGCTCTTGCCCTAGTGAAGATTTAATTCTGTGACTCTTTGCCAGTGAAGTCACTTTTTAGTAGCATTTTCAGTGCATATCCCTCAATATTCTTCTTATTTCTCATATCAGTCATCTAGCAAGTGGTGTCTTCTCTGCTTTTAGAAGTAGATAAAGGAAAATATGTAGGCTGAACACTAAAATGAGGGTGTGTCTTAGCCAAGGAAAGCTGTTTACACTGGCTGGCCTACGAGACAAGTAGTAAAATTTCTGTCATATTCAATTTCAGATTGAAATTAGCAATTCATAGTGTTGTTGGCAGTCGTGGATAATATAGACATGCTACAGGAATGTGTCTTTCTAAAAATTTTTTAAATGCAGTTGGAGTGGGATGTGGGGGACAGTAAGCATAGGGGAGGCGCTTTTTACAATCCAAACTGGTTTTTAGTTAGTTTTCATTAGTATCATAGAATCTGTAAATATACGAAGGTATTTCCAGTTCAAAACAACACATTTTATAGAAACTATAATACATTTATCACAGATACTAAATTTTAAAATGTATTTCATCTTAGTTGCAATATGCAGATTTGTTTGGTGTACTAGGTAGTTAATATGTAACTTACTGAATTCTCTTGGAAAAACTGTTTCTGTATCGTTTGAACTGTAATGTTGGTCTCATATTTTTGACTCCTGTTGTTTCGTATAGTCTGTGTAAAGAGTCATTTTGTGTATCTCAACTTCTCTTCCTCCCATTAGCTAAAGAAGATTAGATCTTTACTTTTGGCCGGCGCGGCTGAGTATGATAACTTCTTTCAACATTTGCGTCTTTTGGACGGAGCCTTTAAACTCTCGGCTAAGGATCTGCGGTCTCAGGTCGTGCGGGAGACGTGTATCACGTTGGGGTGAGGACTGACCACTTCACGGTCTCACTGTGAGATTGTCTCAGACTTGAAGCAGTTCGTAATGTTAAATATGAAAACGATGAAATTTTGTAGAATTCTGTTTCTCAGATTTTTCATTGACTTTTGCTGACAGGATACTATGTGATTATCAGAATGTTTGTTTCTAGAAGAGTACTGTAGCAGGTATTACAATAATGTTTAATCCTAGCTGTCCCAGCTAATATCAGAGGAGCAGCAGTGGCAACCAGAAAGCAGTGCAGCTATTTAAAGTTTTGGGGGCGGGTAGATACTGAAGCAGAAATATTTGATGTTAAAAATGAAAAGAGATGCAGGGGAGTTTTTCTTCTTTTGGGGTGAGGGAGTTAGTAGGGATTAAACCCAGGCCCTGTACGTTCTAGGCAAGCTGTCTAACCCTGAGCAACATCCCCAGCCCTTTTTATTATTTCATTTTGAGACCGGGTCTCACCGAGTTGCCCAGGCAGGCCTCAAACTTGTGACCCTCCTGCCTCAGCCTCTCAAGCAGCTGGAATTATAGGCATACACCACGCCACCTGGCAGTTTTTTGTGTTTGTTTCTAGTATATGATCATTTTGGGGTTTTAGTTTGTTTTGTTTGGAGGGGAGTTTTTTTTGGTTTTGTTTTGGTTTTTTTTTTTTTTTTTTGCTATTACGAGATTTAGTTGGAAATGATTAAATAAAAGCTCTTGGGCTAATAATGGCTATTTGCTAAGTTACCTACATGCACATTTTAAAATTATTTTTAAAAGTATTTTACTTGAGTTCTTTATCTGTTGATAACTTTAAATGAGGGCTCTCAAATGTTAAGAGGTTTATGTGCTTCACTTTTTATGGGAAATACAACTACACACCTGTATTTATTTCTTATTGTAGGCATTTATCATCAGTTCTGGGGAATAAGTTTGACCATGGAGCTGAAGCCATTATGCCAACTATCTTTAATTTAATTCCAAACAGTGCCAAAATTATGGCCACTTCTGGCGTTGTAGCTATTAGGTTAATTATTCGGGTGAGTATGCTCTAGAGCCATGTGTAAAATAAGCACTCCGTAAATATTGACAGTGGATATAAAGTAGAGACATTTCTCATTAGAGTGATTATGTGTCATAGGAACCATGTTTCATACCCATTATTGACTTTTCTCTCCCCTAATTGTAGCACACTGAGCTTTTTACCGTCTGCAGTGTGCGCTGTGGATGTGCACAGTGACGGTCGCTGAGGTGCTGGCTGTTGACGCCCCTTCCTTGATTTTAAGTGTCTGAACACCCGCGCCTGCGGCTGGGCTTATTCTCTTCTTACCTCCTTGATAGCACTCCTGTTCTTCCCTTCGTAATCCCAGCCTTTCTGGGTTAGTTATTGCACTTAAGTTTCATTACTTACCCAGACTTTTCAAATCAATTACACGTAAGCACAGAAACACAGTTCTCTCTCCAGTTAAGCTTCTAGGCCAGCGATGGTGAGCCGTTTAGGGCTTTCAGTGATACGGACGGCCCGCTGAGGCACGTGCGCCATAGGTTTGCCACCACTCTTCTGGGCACTTATTTAACTGTCCAAGTAATTTGTGTATACATTTTTGGTAAATCCCACTCATTCACCAAGGTTTAAGATAAAAGTTTCCTTCATCACCTTCCAGTTTCCCCAGAGACAACTCTTAAAACTTCAGGGCTTAATGATGCTGACTAAAACCTATGCAAAATGTTCTTTATTATCGTGGGCTACTTTGTGCTATTCGTAGTTCTTCCTGTTCTTACTTACACTGCCTACTTCAAATATTAAACCCAAAGCTGTTGCTGTACATTTCCTTTGAAATTGTGTCAGGATATGTTAGTGTGATGACTCCTTCTCAAGCTGCGCAGACAACTTCAACCTCACACCTGTTGACTACTTTGATTTTAGACTGATTTATGTATTTCAGGAGGTCTCTTCTTTGCTTTGTAAATATTGTAATGGCCTTTGACATTCCAAATTTGGTGACATTTTAATCTTGATTAGTAAGGAAGCAGTTCTCTTAGTTGTATTTTGTTCTGTTTTTGTATTTGCAAATGTTCACCTGTGTTTTGTTCTTCTCCACAGCACACACACATCCCCAGGTTAATACCTGTCATAACAAGCAACTGTACCTCTAAGTCTGTTGCAGTTAGAAGGTAAATTTTTAAAGTGCTTCCTGATTATTTCGGAATTGCTTAGAAACCAAAACAAACTGTAAACCTTCTACAGTTAAAATTTCATATTTGAAATATTTACTATTATTTTAGATCCTGTAATAAATGCTCCAAGTTGAAAGATCAAGATCGAAATATTTTGGGAGTAGAAGTTGGATAACCTCTATTTGTGCACATGCATGTGTGTGTGTGTGTGTGTGTGTGTGTGTGTGTGTGTGTGTGTTTGAGGGGCAGTGACAAAAGGGGAAGAGTAGAAGAGCACCTGTGCATGTTTCCTGACCGTCCCTCTATTTGTGTTATTGCTGTGCCTCACTCCCTGAGCAAATACACATGCAAAACAATACCATAAACACCAGCGGCCTTAGTCATATATGAACACAGGAGGAAGTATGTGTTGCTTCTACCATCTAGTAGTGCCTTTGGGATTCTGAATCCCAATCCCATTCCCAGTCCCAGTCCCAATCCCAGAGCTGCCCTAGACTACATGTGAAGAGTAAGGGCTTTGTTCTTCCAGTTCAGATTGGCGATTCTTGACTATTGAGTTAAGTGTTAGTATCTGTCAACCCTCTTTGCAGCCAGATGTAGTTACACGGAGGTTTTTAGGGAACTCATGGCCGATACCAAGCCTATCAGTGGATCCTGTCAGGTGGATTGTTGGGTAAATTAGAGCCGAGCCTCACAAGCAACCTTTTGGCCTCATTCCCGTAGCTCTGTTTCAAGATCCCAGCCCAGTGAGAGTCTTTTAAGGTTTAAAGCTAGCTTACCTTAGCTGCCTATTGTTTGCTTCCTTTCCTGGGGTGTCACCTTCTTGCCATCTTCTGTGCCCCCCTAAACATGACATAGGCCAGTGTCCACCTATTTTTGTTAACTGCATATATGGATTGTATATATTTATGGTGTACAAGGTGATGTGCTGATGTAGATATACATCGTGGAATGACTAAATCAAATACTTAACACATGTATTACCTCACATACTTGATTTATGTAGTGAGAACATTTAAAAATTATCTGCAGCAATTTCAAATATGCAATGTGTTTTTATTAACTTAGGTTACCATGATGTATAATAGATCTCTTAAAGCTTTTTCTTCCCAACTGAAAATTTATGTTCGTTGATCAACATCTCCCTAGTTGTGCAGTTCCCTAGCACCTGGTAACCACTGTTCTGCTTTCAAATTTTGACTTCTATGAGTTTGAGGTTAAAAATAATGACAAGTGATGTAAGAGTGAATGACATATATTGTGGATTAAGAATTTGCACAGAGTGATGATTAAAGCCAGATAGTATGTTCCTAAGAAGCTTCCTAGATGAATTATAAACTGAGCTCCTTTTTGAGAGATGAGTAGGAATAGATGAAGAAAAGAGAGAAGGAAAATTCAGACTAGGAAATGGCCTGGGCAAGATGATGGAAGTAGAATCAGCATAGTCTAGTTGAGTCAGGAGAAGGAAAAACGACAGTGAGAAGGGACGTGGACATAGTTTAGCATCTTTCCTTTGAGAACCCTTGCTTCGCCAGCTCTCACACTACATTGCCAGCCCAGGGCCAGGCTGCATGGCTCCCCTGTGTGCCGCTAGAGCCCTGCGCTCCTGGAGCCTGGCAACTGCTTCTTGTCACTCTTGCTTTCTATACTGTCTTGGGTATTACTGTGTCTGTGTCATGTAGCAGAGGGTCAAGGATGATTGAAGGCTAATGGACTGATTAATTGCGTGGATTATGAGCTGAATAGGGAGGATCATGGGAAAGAAAGTCTAGTTATTTCGTTATAGAAATAATATAAGGTGTTTGTGTTTCCTGGAGTGGGTTCCTAGGATTATTGTAATTTTCTCCCACAAAGACAGAAAGTCAGAAGAAGGAAATTACTGAGCGGTGGAACTGAAACTGGTGATGTAGCCCAAAGGAAGTGAGACCTGAATCATTTCTGTGATGCAAATCAGACCAAGAGAGACCACAAACTGAAAAGGCTTCAACAAAGATGTTGAAGGATTTATGGATAGAAAGCAGAGAACACTTAGTCTTTCAAAAGTATTTTCTACTTTTTTGTGTGTAAGGATTCTGTAAATTTAATGGAAAGAGCAGTTCCCTGACTCAGTAGCATTTGTTAATCTTATGTGCATGTGTCCACTCTGTATTAAAGTATTATTAGGGGAATATAAAAACAAATGATGATGATAGACCCTTTCAGTAATGTCGCCATGAAACTTAGATCGGAGGGAAACTCTTACCTCTTGCCGCCTTGTGCCTGTGACTGTCACCCGTGCTTCCTCACTTTTACCTGCTTGGCTTTCACTCAGGTCTGATTCTTCTTTATGTTCCACTTCATCTTAATTTTAAAAATTAAAAGGAAACCATTATAAGAAGTAGCATAGAATCAAGAATAAAAAACAACTTTTTTATTTTCACTAACATACATTTTCCTAAATTATGTATTTCTTAACACTTTTCAGGCGCTGTTTTGAATTTTTAGATTTGCTTTTACAAGAGTGGCAGACACATTCACTGGAAAGGTGAGCGCATCAGTCTAATTTGAAACTATTTCTTCCTCTAGACTGTGTCTTGAGATTGAATGTCCCAGCCCACCTTGATAAGAAATGAAAAAAAATTAAGCATTTGTTTGCACGACTTTGGTTGTTTCTGCTGATGTAAGCCACGTAACAATTGCATAACTTTGTAGTGAATGTCATCGGTGGAAATACTAGTGTGCCAGGGATGTGGGCAGAGGTGCCCGGACAGCTGCAGAGCCGGGATATGCTCTTCATTAGTTGATGCTGGTCTCACTGCTTAACATGCCTGTCAGCTCCAAGAGGGAAAGGTTGGAAGCTACTCAGCGCAGACAGGCTGTAACACTGAAGTGCTTACAGGAATTTCACTCATTTATTCCTGTTTTCTCCCTCTGCATTTATCTGCAGTTCTGCTTACTTGGGCTGGTGAATTCATCATAATTCATTCATCATAATTAATCATAATTAAAACGTAGGATCATGGAGTAATTTTCTGAGAAGCAAGTCTTAATTTTGAGATTCCTTCTTTGGCATTTCTAGTTCCTGTCAATTTTTGGTGCCTGTCATTACTGAATTAAACTTGGAGACAAAAGATGGGTAGTATTCTGCTGCATGTTTTTCCTCATAATGTGTTGTGTGCTCTGTGAAGAGCTCTGTAGTCTAGTAAATAGTTGATGAATAATGGAATTTTATGTGTTAGAAATTCCATAACATACAGCAACAATCAGAGATGAAACCAAGCCAAGCCTGCCAGATGTAAAATTTCATCTGAAAATACCTTGAATCTAGGAGAAAGTTACATACCGTTTCCAGTACTTTCTTGTTTGTTAATCTTTTGGACATGATATCCTCTTTATTGATTGGAATTTAGAGGTGGGAAGTAAAAAATGTGTGGCAGGTTAGCAGAACAGAGGAGCCCTGGGCCTCAGATGTAATTCCGTGTGTTTGTTCACCTCCTCACCCAGTGCCTGCGCCTAATGGGTGACTCCTAAGTATTTGTCGGAGGAATGAGGCAAGGACTTTGAAGGACTGGTCAAATCGGTCTCTATTCTTTGTTCTGGGAACATGCTGAAACTATTCATTCCAGTCATATTCCATACCTTAAAATACTTTGTGAAACACATTGGTAATTTCTTCTCAGTTAGAGCAAAACATAACTAAAGAGATGACCGATTTATGAAATGGTTAAATGATTTTTAAAAATTATTTATGTTAAGCTGGATACAGTGGTACATGACTGTAACTTCAGCTACTCGGGAGGCACACAGGAGGATTTTGAGTTCAAGGCCAACCTGGGCAACATAGTGAGACCCTGTCTCTTAGAAACAAAAGCTCATCATATGAAATAGTAATATAACTTGAAAAAAATATTATTTAATTTTGGAAATGTGCAGCCAGCCCCTTTAGTATTAGGATTATTATTATTATCATCTCATAATTTCTATAGAAACTAACTGGCCATAGAAAGGCAGGATTTTGTTGTTTGGGATCATGAAAGATTGAGCTAAATCAGTACAGGCTGAAAAGAAGTCACCTGCAATTTGAGAACTCCCAGAAAACAGAAGGGCCATCCGTTTCCTTGGTTGAGGTTAGGGTGAGGCTTGGGAAAGGCCTGGATAAGATGTTAGGGCTCCACGGGGGCTGGAGGCCCCACGTCCCATGTGGCTGTTCTGAGGGTGATTCCCACGCCTATGTTCCTCTACAGACAACCTTGTGTTCATGATTCTCATTGCTTTCTTTTCTAAATATCTAGACACATATCAGTATTAGCAGAAACAATAAAGAAGGGAATACACGATGCTGATTCTGAAGCAAGGATAGAAGCCAGAAAGTAAGTTTTTATCGTACATCACCTTGGTTAAAGTATTTTCTGTTATGTTCCATATGGATTGTATGGATTAAAAACCCGTAAATTTACTTGGACATTTTTTTGTTAATATTTTATGTATGACCCCAGAGACCATTTCAGAATATTCCTCTGGTTTTTCTTTTCCCCCTTGAGAAGGTTGGTTGAGTGATACTTGGTTGAGTACTACTATATTGATTTACCATGAAAAATCTCGGCCGCGGGGAATTCCCTCCCCATGGTCACGTCTTTCTTTGCAAGCAAGTGTGGATCTTGGTGAGGGGAGTTGGACTGGCTCAAGTTCAGGACTCACTGTCTCAGTGATACGCACTATTTCTATCTCGCAGTGGAGGTGTGTCTGTCAGTAGGACGGAGCATGCTCCAGTGATGTGGCTAGTGCCCTGGGACTCCCACCTCCTTGGGAGTCATTTTGCCGTGTGATTGTAAATACCAGAAGTTTGGTATTGAGACTCTCTTGGTGGATCTTGAGTGTAGCCCAGTAGAGCACTTGCCTAGTATGCGTGAGGCCCTGAGTTCCATCCCTAGTAGCGCAACTAGGAAACAACAACCAAAAAGGCCTCACTCTCTCAGGCAGTGCATAGATAACTACTGCCGGTTTTGTATTTGTGGTTGTTTTTCCCACAATTTCTTAATTGACTAGCTCTTCTATTTGACAGGGGTTAAAATCTTGTCTTACTTACCTGAATGACGCTTTTGTTTAGCTGCATTACTACATCCTGATCTAATACTACTTTGTGACTGCCTTCACAGTGACATTGTGTTTCCCTTATTTCTGGTTTTATTATAACTCTGAAGTTTTTGCCCCAGTCTCATCTGGGACAGTCCCTACCAAGACTTGTGACATAATTAATAGTTGCTAAAAACCTCAATAAGTGGATTTGTTAATTATCTAATATGCTGTTTGAATCTTTGTATTCTCCTACCCCGAGTTATTTCTAGTTTTGGTGTAATACAAATTTCAAGTAGTTCTGAACATTTTTCCATTTTTTTATTACAATGCAACTTACAGCAATTTTAAATACTCAAATCAAGGAATGTCAAATTGCATTTATAAAAGCTACTATTAATGATTCCATCCTGTGTTCTCCATGTAGTTTTTTTGTTTTAGCTTTTCCTTCCCTTGGGCCCCCTTCCCTCAGTCGCACAAGGCCATTTATTTCCCATTCTGTAAATGAGACTGAGGTTCAGAGATGTTACGTGACTTGCCCAGTGTGAAGATGCCACTCTGTTGTGAGGCCTCCTTGTTTGTCCCTTTGCCCTCATGCCCTGCTCCTGCTATCAGCGGGCAGCTGAGGACTCTAGCCCTCAAAACCACAGTGTGCCGGGCTCATTCAGCCCAGGCCAAGAGCTTGTCTTTCCCTAGATGTTACTGGGGCTTCCACAGTCACTTCAGCAGAGAGGCAGAGCACTTGTACCACACCCTGGAGTCCTCGTACCAGAAAGCCCTGCAGTCCCACTTGAAGAACTCAGACAGCATCGTGTCCCTGCCGCAGTCTGACCGTTCCTCTTCCAGCTCTCAAGAGAGTCTCAAGTAAGAAGCTCGTCTTTGGTGGTCGTAGTGTGGTGGTGTGTGTTTAAGTGTCTGCTGAATGGAAGAGTGAATTCCAGCTATGTTTCTGCGTGAGTGTGCCTGTTAGCATTCCCCATCTTCTGGTGGATCCAGATTCTGGTGAGGTGCTGTGGAGAAGGCTAAGAGGTAGCCTTGGTCTCTGCCTTAAGTAGTTTTCTGAAGTTTAATTGGCATCCTGGAGACCAGTAGTAAATTACAGAAACAGTTGTGTTATGTGCCTATACCAGCTCCCCACGATGAGTGTAATTATTGTGTACTGCAAACATGTACTAATAAAAGTTTTTTTAAAAATAGTGAACTACAGAGCAGAGTCAGTCTTCTGAGAGAATGTCAGTGTTAACTCAGAGATGGGTTGAGAAAAGGACATTCAAAACCTGGAATTTAATGTTTACTGTCTTTGCTCCACTTTTCTAGTTTCTGTCTCTGGTGATTATTTCATTTTGTGTTTAAAAGGTGTCCCAAATGTAAGCCTAAAGCTTTATCAGAATAGACTTTATAAGATCTTGGTCCCAAATTGTCTGAAAAATTCTGAAATAACTTTTCATTGTCATAATTTCCTGTCGTAGTTTGTACTTACATGACAGCCAGCAGAGGGCACTTTTGATAATAAATGCGTATACCTCTTGCTTTGCAGTCGGCCGCTCTCTGCCAAAAGAAGTCCTACTGGCAGTGCCACATCGAGAGGTAAGAGGAGCCACTCAGGGGAGGCCGCGGTCACCGTCCCCACGTGGGCAGCTCAGCCTGCGGACCGTGCTCGGCACTGAGGCCCCTGCCTGCCTGAGCCCTGCCGTGAGCTCTGACTCAGCAGAGCTCTGCTCCTGCTGTCAGGACGACTGGGGCAGGTGTGACCTGTCCTCCCTTCTCCCTGTGGCACGGTGCTGCTGCCACAAGTAGAGCTGCTTCTCCCTCAGTTCACATCCTAGGAGAGTGATGTTCTGAAGGCCCCTCATAATTTTCTGCCTACCAGCAGCCTGGTGGCCATTTGAGGATGGCGAAGGGCCTGTTTCCTAGAAGGGGAGGGCTCTGGCTGCTGTGCACATTCAGGGCTATGGGGGGGCTGTGGTTGATTACAAGAAGAAAGTATAGTAGGTAACATTGCAGCCAGGGCACCTGGTCGCCTTCAGCGTTGCCTAAACTCCATCTTCCAGGTGGGAGTAACTCCTGGTCAGTCCTGTGGACTCCAGCCCCTGGTACAGCTTGTATTTGTTTTCAAGAAAAGCAGATCATCAGGTTTTAACAACATATGTTTAAAATTCTGCCTAGTCCTTACTCACATTTCCTACCTCTCCAAAGCTTCTACAGTTAGCACCAAGTCTGCATCGACCCCTGGGTCCCTCCAGCGATCGCGAAGCGATATCGACGTGAATGCAGCAGCCAGTGCCAAATCCAAAGTCTCCTCAACTTCGGGTGCCGTGCCCTTCAGTTCTGCAGCAGCTCTCCCTCCAGGGTCGTATGCATCTTTAGGTAACCAGAAACACTCCACCCTCCACCCCTCTCTGCTGTCCAGGATGACTCTGACCTCTGAGCAGGTCGTAGAACACCATAACTGAGGGAAGTCTCACTGTTGGGGAGCAAATAGCGGCTTATAGGTAACTTTGTACACTCAGTGCCAGCTCCCGGCCACCCTCTGCCAAGTGTTGCTTTTCCCTGGAGCGTCATCCTCTTTAGTGATGAGTGTGGACATGTGTGCTCACAGGCTCAGTGGCCCTGGGCATATCCCCCCCAGCTCATCTGCTCCATGGCAGGCCCAGCAGTACTCACAGCACAGCTCACCCAGCCCCTCCCCACCCCCAGCACTGGTGGGAGCAGGACCAGGGGTCTCAGTGAGGGACTTACTTACCAGATAGTCACTGTAGTTAGTGTTTCCCACAGTGAGGACCCAGAGGGAATCGGTAGACTCTTTAATCGACATAACACATCTGCACCTACCAGTGCTGTCCTTTCATGGTTGCCTGGGAGAAACACACACCCATGCAAATGAATGCCCTAGAGGGTTTGAAACAGTTCTTTCCCCAAATTTTAATACCTGACATAGTGATAGGCCAGTGACTCTTTTTTTAGCAGATGCTTAACACCCAGTATGTGTAACACTGGTGGTTTATTTCGTTATATTTTTCTAAAAGCCAAGTCATTTGAACCCCTAATCTGAGGACATGGCTGAAGTGGTCCTACTTTAAGAAGATGAATAAATTTTAAACATGAAAAACTGAAATGGAGTTATTGGTGGACTGCTAGAATTCCAAAGCTGGCTCTAAAACTAAAACCTGAAATGTGCGCACGGGCAGCGCAGTGAACCTCAAGCATATGGAGAAGGCCCTGGGTCTGCCGCTTCCAGCTTTGTGACCTTGAGCAGGCCCGCTTCCCTGCCCATGAATCTCTTACAGCGGCTCCCTGACCCAGATATGTGATGAGAATCAGTGAGATTACATGACGGTCCTTTGTCAACTGTTGCCCTGGCAAGTGGAAGAAAGCAGGTTGTGACAGGAACGTCAGTAGTTAAAGGTGTGGCCTGGAACACGCGCTCCATTAGCGAGGTGCTCTCTGTGGAGCACTTTGAGTGTACAGACATTGCCTTGGGAAGAAGCCAGGAAGAGCTCTTATTTTTACCTTCTCAACGACTGCACCATTGTGTAGGATGTAACGGTGCCCTCTTGATTTGTAGTCTTTGAGCGAGGGAGAAATCACAGCTCTTCTCTCTTCCGAGGAGTTAGTTATTTGACCCACCTTGCCTATTGGCTGCTAGCATTTATTTCAGTGCTAGAAAATGTGAGTAAATCAGCCTTTAGACAACTCTGTACTCTTTTTCTTTCTTTTTTTTTAAAGACAGGGCTTTGCTGTGTAGTTCAGGCTGGTTTTGAACTCACCGTGTACCCCAGGCTGGCCTCAAACCCATGGCAATCCTCCTGCCTCAGCTTCCTGAGTGCTGGGATTACAGGCATGAGCTACCACACCTGGCCATAGTTTGTTTTTCTGTGCATATTTGGGGTGTTTGAATGTGGACCAAGTAGGCCTCCCCCAGTGCTAGTGAAAGCGCCAGGTCTTCAGTCTGATGTGAGAACTGCCTTTCAGAAGTACTGAGAACGAGTTTTCAGCCCAGGGCTGCTCTTCAGACAGCACCTGCAGTACGCAGATTCTCTCCCGCGTTTCCTGGGAGTTCTCCCTGTACTCTCCTTGTTATGTCCCGAAACAGAACTGAAAATCTGAGAAGGAACGTAGTCCTGTTGGAAACTGTTAAAGTTACTGCTTAGGGTGACACGTGCCATCTGCGCACAAGAATGCCATTAAAGCTGACAGTCCTTTTCCAAACTTCTAGAGTCCAGACACATGAGGGAAGACGTGGCGCACATAGGCCTGGACTCAGGTACCGAACTCGCCAGCTGCTGTGCTGCTGCTGGGCGTGTAGTTGGGCAGGCGCTGCTAGAGCCAGCCTCTCGGAGCTTCTCACTTGCCTCTGCCTGAGGGTGGCTCTCAGTACTTCCTCTTTCGGTCCCTTTCTCCCACTCCCTGCATTCTGCTAGTACTTCCTTCCAGGGAGAAGGACCGCGTAGAGGACAAGGGTTGGCCAAAATAAAAAGCGACAGTCGTTCTTTCGACTGTGGCACAACCCTGGGCTGCCCTTTTGTGTTTTGTTCTCCAAAGGCAAAAAGCACATCACACTGTGCTAAGCTAATTTCAGTCTAGGGCGTACTTAACTTGCTTCAGACTCTGCTTTGCTGTTGAACTTGTTTCCCTTTTGATTTTGTTTCAAATTGTACTTTGGTTTTTTAGTAGCTAATAACATTCTGCTTTTTTAATTTTTTGAATGTTACTAACTGTTCCCTGTTATCCCTTCCCTTGTTTTTTTAATTTGCTTAAAGATGGTACTACCACTAAAGCGGAGGGTAAGCGGTTTGTTTCTGTGATCGAGGTGTGTCTCACTTCTCTGGTCCTCTGTTCTCGCCAAGTGTTGCCTGGTGCCCACTTGCCCTCCCCGAGGTCCCTGCATGAGATGTTGCATGCTCTCCCCGCTCTTCATTCTGTCTCCACCGGGGTTCTGCCCTCCCTCCTCCTGAGCTCTCTGCCTCCGTTCTCATTCAGTCTTCATTCTTGTGAATTCTGGCACTGAACTATGCTGTTTGTGGTTCCAATGCTGAGTCCACACTCCGGGGAGAAGCACTGACGCCACATTGTGTGCACCTGTCCTCGTGGGCTGCCTGTCTCGGGTTTTATTACCCCCGATGTACCACCTTAGCTTTTTTTCCTTTTCTTGCCTTTTGTGCTTTTGTGGGCCTCTCAGGATTTGCCTTTCCTGTTTTGAAAATAAATTTCCATGTCAATTATTCAGGTTAAAGGCGAGTAAAAGTTTTTCACCAGGTAGTATATACAAATTTTAAGTAATACTTTCCTCTCCTGTAAAGGTACTATTGAATTATATGATGTTGCTTTTATTTGTGCCACTGCCATGTGCTCCATCCATCTGCTTGTCAGCTGTGTACTAAATGCTCTCTGTTCTGTGGTACACTCCGAGGATGCAGCATGGTGAAGAAAGTAGGCAGATCCAGGTCCACTTCATGTTCTTTTTATGCCATTGTGAAGAAGCTTTTGCTGATCTTTGAATTGTAGACATAGCCATTTCAGTCCGTACAGATCTTTGATTACCACGTGGGACAAGATCACTTTGCAGAATTTCTAGATAGAATGATTAAGCTTGTAAAACAAGAGTTGCTTAGCATAGTACCTTTGACCCACCACCTTCAGGATAGCAACTTAACAATTAGGACCAGATAGTTCATTTTCATGTATTATTTAGCTGTCCTAAAGGGTTAGCCTGTAAAGTGGACTGAATTTTTAGCTTAATGTGTGCACTTCAGTTCTTTTACTCTATATTCTAGTTCATAAAGGACTCAGAGAAAAAAAGAGTAGTTTCTTTCTTTTTTTTTTTTTCTTAAAATGAACATAATCCCAAGATCAGTGTTTTTGAAACTTACCTCATCATAAGAATTACTGGGATGCTTGCTAAAAGCTGTCCTGAGTTTTTCTCTGAAGATGCCGATTAAGTTAGGAAGGATCCAGAGAATCTGAATTTTCAGCGAACGTCACTAGTGATTCTTGGGGATGAACAAGTTCATGAAATGAAAAGTTTCAAAGATAAAGTAGACGAGAAACCTCTATCCATATGTGGACCTCATTTATGATAGCAGAAGGCTGAGACTGAAGCTGAGGAATGACTTTTCCTCATGTGTTCAGCTGAGAAGAGTAATTTTATGTTTCTCCTTCCTAAAGGAATAAGGCTAAGTGTTTCTTTTGCCTAGTTGGAAAGAAGTAGAGGAGTAGAATAGAATAATGTAAGGAAGTGGAAAGAAAGATTTTCTGTGAGAAATCACAATTTTTTCCTGAATGCCCTGAGGGCATATTCCTATGTAACAGTTTTGGAATCAACCTGTTGTCTGTCCCAGCCCTAGGAATTTTTAACTTTTTTCTTTTTATCAGTCTCAAGGTCTAGAGTAAGGTTGGCATTGCCCTGTCAGTTATTGTGCAAGGGACTAAGTCTGTGGTTCTCCTTCTGGTAGGAGAAATGGTAGAATGAGCTATGGGCCCTTAAGTGTACAGAGCACAGAATCAGAGTGTAGAAACTCCTAAAGGAGCAGGGTGCAGGTCCTGTTTGTGTGGCAGGGCTCTGTGGGGGACAGCAGCACTGGCCTCCCTGCATCCCGTGTGACAGTAAGCAGGACAAGAACTTACAGG